>UZAM01011680.1:860-13724 GCA_900618415.1 Soboliphyme baturini | reverse complement strand
ACTCGCCTGTAGAGCAGCAGGGAATGGATATTACTGTCTCTGTAGATAAAATTATGCAAGCTGTGAAAAGCTTGAAAAATGGAAAAGCTGCTGGAATTGACGAAATCCATTCTGAGATGCTCAAGGCATTAGGCGAAGGGGGCAAGTGCTGGCTAACACGTGTCTGTCAAACTGCCATGACTGAAGGAAAGACTCAAGCGGATTGAAGAACGGGAGTTATTGTACCCGTATTCAAGAAGGCGAACCACAAGGAATGCTCGAAATATAAGGGCACTACATTATGGAGCCTCCCAGGCAAGGTCTCCACAAAGGTGCTAGAAAAGAGCCGCGAATAACTGACTCCCAGATAGAAGAGCAGTGTGGCTTCCGGTCTGGTCGAAGCACCTCTGACCATATATTTGCCTTGAGCCAGATTGTTGAGAAATCACAGGAGTACGCCCTCCGGTGTGCATGTTTTGTTGACCCAGAAAACGCCTACGACCGGATCCCACGCAGCAGTCAGTGATCATGCTTTCGAGCATACTGGATAAATGACCAGCTGATGAGGATCATCCAATAACTGTATTCTGATAGCAGGTGCTGCGTCAGAGTAAATGGCGTTAAGTCAAAACCATTCAACGCTCGCAGTGGCCTTCGCCAAGGCTGTGTCCTGTCCCATTTTCTGTTTGTGTTGTACATTGTTAGAATACTCAGGAACAGCCAAGGCGATGAGTGTATCGCTGTAGGAGATGTGAAAACGAGAAGGTTACTATTTGCAGACGACCTTCTGATATTCGCATCTTCTTCCAGTGCTCCTTAGAAAGGTTCGCAGCCGAGTGCGACGTGACCGGCATGCGTGTGAACGCATCTAAAACCAAAAATTCAGTGCCTTCTTGTTCTCCTGCCAGTTGCTCTGTTCAGATTAACAGAGAGACAGTGGAGCAGTTGGAGAAGTTCAAGTACCTCAGATTCTTATTTACTAGTGATGGAAAATGTGGGGAGTAGGTCGACCGCTGAATTGGAGTAGCCAGTGGCGTTCTGCTTGAACTAGCCGGGTGCATTATGCTAAAGCAGAGCTGAGTCTGAAAACGATCGGTGTTGAAGTCGATCTTTATCCCCATGCTTAACTACGGTCATGAGTCGTGGACCATTCCTAAAAAACTTCGAACTCCCGGTACAACTGCTGAAATGGGCTTTCTTAGACGAGTCGCTGGCCTTACGCGTCTCGACATGGTCCGGAATAGTGACATTCGGAAGAGCCTTGGAAAACAGCCTTTGCTTCTCCAGATTGAGAAGTCACAGCTGCGATAATTTGGGCATGTGTTGCGAATGCCTCCAGAAAGGCTAATCAACTGTTTCTTGCGAATCCGACCGGCAAAAGCCCGAGGGGACAGCCAAGATTAACCTGGTGCAAACATATGGAAGAAGTCTGTTCCAGACTCCATTTGTGTTTTGTCGAAGCTCAGACTCTGGCACAGGATTGGGATCGTTGGAAGCTCTGTTTGACGCGTCTACCTCTGCGACCCGTAAGGAGAAGCGGCGATGGAAGATGAGGTGAAGGAAAAGCTTACTCAAAGTCTCTAAATGGATGAGCGGTTCTGTGAGTAGTTTGATGCCGTAGTTAGGAGTAGATAGATTCTCTAACGTTGCACCGCCCTCAAATGCTTTACCAGATTTGGCTTTGAACCATGGTTTGCGACTGGAAGAGCTTTACTACCACAGAAAGTAAAATGCACATCGTCGCATTTTGCTTTAATTGCCAATGTTATACTTTGATGAATACGAGCTCTTTATAGCACAGACTTGAATTTACTTTTAGATGACCCTCAGACAGTAAAAGACAAAAGTGACTCTGAGGCAGTGATTTTAATGTTTGTACGAAATGATCTGTCATAGTGTTTTAATTGTTTAGCATTTCACAGCAATTGCTTTTTCTCCTTCCATCAATATATATACAATGGGGAAACTTTTCCGCCGTCCTGTTTTTTCAGCCCTACCGCTTTCTTTCTGTTTAAGGTGTCTGGTTCGAACTGACTAGTAGACGAGTTAGGCCGTATTACAATCTGTTAGGAGGGCCAAGCAAGAAGAATTGTTTAGGTTCTAGGTTCACAACATCTGGCGTCCATAAGGTAGATAATGTCTATCCGTTTTCACAGCCCGTTATTTCTTTCGGGTCCGGAGACACTATCTTCAGGAGGTTTGTTCCGTGGTGTTAGTCTTTTGCCAATATGGGGAAAGTTCCGCAGACTGGATTCTTAGGAAACTGCTTGAAAAACAGTTGCCTAATATATTCGAGCAATTTTCCCTAGATCTTCTCCACTTCTCGGTCGCCGTCTCCACTCCTTCATCCTACCGCATTTTTAGGCCTCTATAACAGCTGTTGTCTGAAAACGTTTAAGCTGTTTTGTGTCAAATATCACCGTCTGCTAAGAAGAATAATGACATGGTAGGCATTGATAGTCATCCGGATCATCCTTTGTCTATCGCATGAATTGTCTGTTCTTTGTTCAGATGATAGACACCCTGCGGCGAAAATGTAACCATGCCTTATTTAGGGACTTAATGATAACTGTTGATTTCAGTTCTTCTGTCGTGATTTGTAGTCAAATGGCCTTATTCTAAACAGCTTGCACCAAGGCATACAAACAAGCCTGTCAACGCTTATCGCCATTATGTCGCCAGTCGATCGTTTCATTGCGACTGTTCATTGTTAACGGCAAATTTTTGGCATATTCGCTACGGCATGAAATCCATAACGTTGATGTTTACCCATTCTCAGCAGCTTGAACACAAATTTTGTTTGTATTAGGAATGCCACACATCCAAAAAGGATAAAGGCATGAATAACAAGCTTGTGAGGACGATACGCGCTTATACCGTGATCTAATTCTGTTGTTACTTCCTCAACTGCCTGTTTTAGAAAATGATATTCATGCATTGAAATACGGTAACTATGAAATGTTGTTTTTTACTTTATCGAGCATAAAGGGTTATGATGGTAAATGCTTGCAACTCTACCTTTAGTCCTTTTTTGGAGAAACTGGCAAAGCTCTCCACTATACATATGGTATGGCTGTTAGAGACTTTGAAACCATGTTGTGATTAACTTAGTTTCACTATGTTTGATTTTCTTCGTTTATGCCAAGTTGCATCGCCAGTGAGAAAATATATTGCAGGGTTGTTCGATGTTCCCATATGCTGAGCACAGTTCTGCCAGGCCATTTTGTCTTTGGCAGTTTTTATCCAGTTCCTTCCCGCTATTTCTTCTACGTACATCTGCCACCTCATCGAAAGTCGCCCGAGTGGTCGTTTTCTTTCCCTCGGGTACGATTCGGCAATGCGCGAGGTCCATCCAAGAGAATATATGTACCTCGAAAAATGTAACTCGAGGAGTATCAACCAATTTTATCGAGTGAATTTGCTCGTTAGCTTACAAGTGTTGAATTATTCGATTGTTTCCTTCTCCTTGCACGTATAGTTTTCCGGTTTCTCGCTGACTTCATGTTTCCAGAATTTCGTTAGTTCGTTTTAAAAGTTCTTCTGTGCAACACTGTTAGTTACCCTTCTGGCTTTATATTGGTCAAGTGGTTAACAGTCGCTTTATTTTTTAAATGTGTTTCTTTTCAATAGCAATATTAACAATAACAGTAGCAGTATTCTCGTATTAGGTGTTAAGTTCCTTCAAATAGCCATTTTTGTTCAGCCCTGATGATGCTACGGTGCATTTAGCGAAATGCGTAGGCAATTCAGTTTTCATCATCTGCTGCGTTTGGTACCCTGAAGCATGAGTCGTTCAAACATCTTTTTATAAATACGGGCCTAGAATCAGAAACCTCAAACTTCATTTGTATCCTGCATTGCGATTTTTTCTTGACTTTTTATCAGCTCCAGTAAGAACATCACTTCGTCTTCTCCATGCACTGTTGTCATGATTTGTTCGTTTAGCTCTGCACACTTGCCGGTCCTTTCTGATTAGTAGTCGATATCGTCCTTCTGGAGAGACTAGAAATTCTAGTAAAATCTGGTATCCTGGCATCGCTGGTCTTCCTTAAAGATTAGTAACCCGTCTTCATTGTTTTAGTTTCGGCTAGCGAAGCAGCATTCAAATAAAGCTTCCTTGTTGTATAGTTTGTCTCAGGATGGTAGTAATGCAGATAATGCAAGACGCCATTTTGTAGTATATTAGATACTGTCAAAGGTTTTTCATCACAATAATGCCTTAATTACATTTTGGACCATATCTCAGGAGTTGTTTTCAACGCAAAAATTGAAATCAGTTGCAGTCAGTGACCGCCAGCCAAAATGTGAAATCATAACCAAATCGTTGTGCATTAACTTGTATTGCTGTAATATATTATATTCGTTTGATACTTTATGTATTGTATATATGCAATACAAATTTTTTTAAGCAAAATCCTGACGGATCGAGCTGGATTCAAGTTCAATGGATACTATGTAACAATAAGAGCCAAAACATCAGTGTCATTGTATACTGTGGAAGGATCTGAAGGTGTTAACGCGATAAACGAATTGTTGCTTACATTTAAAACTAATTCAGTGTTAGTCCTGCTCACCAAATCCTTTGCCTTTTTTTCATATTGATGACATCGTTGTCGTTGGCTCTGTGCAGTCATTCTTATGTCTATATCATGTTGCAAAATATACAGCGGAAGAACTTTTCATCCACAAAGAATTCAGACAATCTTTAAAAAAATTTTTGTGTTAAGGTTTCATTAAGGTTTAGTTAGAAGCCTTAATGGCGCATGCTACAAGAGTTGTACCAAAAATACTTTGCAAAGTTATTGTTCTGTTTAGTCTTCATGGGTATTTTCATCGGCAAAATGCCAGTCTCTTCTTCCGTATGGAGCCTCGGGACAGTTCTTTACCCCGGAACAGAAGCGCATATTTCTGAATATGTGCTTTTGTCCATCTCAGGTAATGGTTCAGTTTAAATTTGCGCTCAGCGTATTTTTATTTCATAATTTTTCTTTTCGTTAGGTCGATGTGAATACGGCTGACGTTCTTTGGGCTTTAATAACTACTTCCGGAGGTGAGTGCGAGAGAGTGATTACCGAACGCACAACTCATCTGATCTGTCCTACAACTTCGGGAGTACGTGCATTTTTAGCTCCTAATTTTCTTTTTATGAGTATCGTGGTGAAAATCTTGTTCTTGATATCTGTTTTGTTCAGCATGTAAATTTCACATAATCATCAGCCTTTCCCACTGGCGGATGAAGGCCTACTTTAGATTTTGCCACGACATTCTGTCCCTGATTCTTATCCATGTTGCGCCAGCAAATATTCCTTTACTGTTTTTTGGAATCTAGTCTGATGTTTGATTGTGTGCTAAGAAATGTGAAAAATATCATTGATGGTTTCTAGTTTTAGTAGATCATTTGAAATGATGGGTTTCATTATTAGGGACCTTGTTTACCCTTTATCCTTTTCCGCGTTGTAATATGGATCATCATATATAAAATGCAAAGACGCTCCTTCCAGTTCAACAGGTTCGGGCTTTTTCAGAAAGTAGCCTGCACATTATATGTCTGATGCTGTAATGACTGTTTTTGACAAAGTCAACTTTCAAGTAGTATACCTGTTTCGCATTAGTAGACTCAAAGTTAAGGTTTCTTGTATGAAATGGTATTTATGAAGTTTCAGTACTTAAAGTTAACTTTTGCAGCAGATAATGCTTAATAATTTTGTAGGAAAAGTACCGATTCGCGGCAGTACATGAAAGGATTAAGATCGTGCTTCCTGAATGGGTGTTCGATTGCGCGAAAAGGAATGAATTGGTAGATGAAGCGAACTATCATCCAAAAGATCTGCTGGAGCCCCTCAGTGAAGAGAAAGACAGCGGTGCTGCGCAGGCAATACAAAACCTGGCAGCGACACTGAAGCTCGAGGCACAACAGGTTTCTTACACCAGATCATTACTAAAAATGATGACGTTACGGTAGAGATATCCTTCATGGCTTTTGAATTTATTTGAATGAGGCAAAGTACAGTGCAACTAAGAATCAATGGTTATACCGTTTTCAGTTTTTACACGAAGTACGTTCGAATACTACAGTTGATGAGGTTCATCGTTTGACGAGCGTACTACGTTTCTTGAAGAGCACCGGATTATTTATTTTCTTAATTTATCTCTGTTTGAATAATTGTTTCTTTGCTGCATGTTCACAGTGTATGATTTGTTTTTTTTAAATTTATTAGACATTCCTTTTCTCATGGCTTCGATCAGTAATAAGCAAGGTTTTAAAAAGTTGGACAGCCAAATTTGATATATGTGCGAGCGTAACGACTGCACAGTAAGCATATATGACTGACAGTCTGTTAGTATGGACAGTAGATATTTCATGCTGTTTGTACCTGATAAATTGCAAGAGGGTGTTTGCATTCGCATCTTATTTTTTTAGCTTGTGGAACGAAACCAACAAAATCACTATACCATGAATCAGTTTTCGGGCAACTTTGCGCAAGCGAAAGCGAACACCATCCAGGAGCCAAGCAGCCCGCTGGTTCCTTTAGACCCAAGCAGGTTTCGGGAGCTTGTTGAGAAACAGCAGGTGGCCACACACCAGATGCAGCAGTCGATGATGTTACCGATGCAGCAACAGTCTCAGGCCAGTGTTTCACAGCAACATCCGAGAACGATGAATACTGTGCGAAACTCTGGCATGGAAAGCTACGTAGTGATGGACTCTCAAAGCATGGCTCCGCAGCATTTTCAGCAGAAGGTAGTACCCCAGTACTCACCCCAAATGCAGTCACAGCAAGTAAGTTCCTCTACTCTATACCAATTAATTTTAAAGTGGTAAGCAGCACAGACATATAAAGTTATTATGCTTTCTTGCTGGAGTTATATACTAGCAACCGACATATGTTCAAACATTCGTTACATTTTGTACTCTGCAGAGTGTAGAACACACTGCAACACTTTCGGCCTCTGACTACATCTGCTGTGTCCAGCAGTGCATGATCTTGAGGTGTTCAAATTAAAATGCACTTTATTCCTTTAATTCCGCATGCTACTAGAAGTTTATCTAATCGACAAAATGAAACAATCGATCCATGTATCAGACATTTTCCTTAGGGCAGAGTGTTCTGTTGCTTTTGGTGATAATCATGGTTCCCAGTATAACAGTTTATCCTAAAGTCTAAATGATTGCCGCTTTTCTCGTCTGTTTTGAATGAAGTTTGTGAGATAATTCCTTTCTAAAGTTTTCATTGTTAAGCTTATTGTTTGATTTGCAGTAGATAATAGGAACCAGAAGCTAATACGCCTGATCAAAGGTTGTGACCAAGGATGTGTAAATGTGAACGAATCTTCTTTCTGACGATGTTGATGAAATAATTGCACATTCAGAGATTTTGGTTTCCCTCCAGTCCTCAGGTGTACACTCAACGTACTCAGCAGCAGATTCAAGTGCAGCAGCAGCAAATCCAAGTTCAGCAGCAGATGGTACAGTCGCAGTCTCAGCCACAGCATTCGCCTGCTTATGGCACACTGGTCAGAATGCCTCAAACCGGTCAAGTGCAAAACCAGAGGGTGACAATGATAAGCACACCGTCGCAGAGTGAAGACACACAAGTCGCACGTCTTTTTTCATGCTGACGTTTGCTGTTTAGGTATGTCGAACGACGGATCGCTTTCTAGTCCAAGTGCTTGTCCAAGCCCGCTTGGCAGTCCTAACCAACCGATGACCCCCCAACAGCAGCAGCACATGTTTTCATCCGCGGCCGTTGCTCAGCAGCAGTCGCCTGGTGTCTACTGTCACCAGGTTCCGGTTCAGTTCCATCAACAACCGATGATGCAGCAGCAGCAACAACAATATGCATCTCAGCAGCAGCATTTACCTCAGTCGAAGGCTTATCAGCAAGCGACGTCCGCTCAGCCGCCGCATCATGCTCCTCACCATGTACAGAATTTCAGGAACAACAGCCAGCCGAGACAAAACATTATGCTTTCAAGCGTTCCAACCGCATCCCGTCCTATGCAGTCCCCTTCGCAAGGCCAAAGAATGGTCATGCTGCCTTCGAGGTACTCGCCCAGTGGACAGAATAATGGCAGCTACCCTTCACCCGTAGGCAGCGCTCAACAATCACAACAGAACAAGGGAACTGCCGTGTTCGCCATGAACTCACAAATGCAGCAGTCGCAGGTTTGTGCCCAACAACAGCAGCAGCAGCCGCCTCCTCAAATGCAGAACTACGAGTTTCAGCAGATGAACTCGAACATGTCACAGAATAGCGAATCTCCTCATTACCATGGCAATTCGTCGCAGAATAATCAGCAAAACGCGTTCCTCGCCTCATCCATGTCACCGTCGCCAATGGCCCAACAAAGATCGAATTCACAGACAGTGCCTGCTCGATATGTGAACGTCACTCATGGTATGACGACTCATATCACTGCACAATCACAGCAGCAACCTCCTCCTCAATCGAGTTATGGTGGCGCCAAAGGTTTACCCCCACCCAGTTATGGTCGTGTTACCTACCAGCCTCAGGCTCAGCGTTTCACTCACCAATCACCAGGTGAGCTAAGACAGTCAAGTTTTATGTATTCGGTAACGGTATGCTGTGCTCTCAGCATGGATTTCCTAAGTCGTGAATTCACTTATTTAGTTCTGTCTACTTCATTGTGTTTAAAGTTTTTTATATCATCAGGGTGATTTTTCCTAAAACTTCCTTTTGTAATCTTTAATCTTTTGTAGCTTTGGATAACTCCAGATTTTTATCTAAATTTCTTTAAGTGTTTAAGTAGTACTGAATCTTTTAATTGTCATGAATGTCGCACATTTCAAATTGTCTTGCCTCTATTGTAACCTATTAAAGACATTCCTATATTATCGTTTGAGTATTTTATTCATGTTTCAAAAGTTAAAATTTTTGGGAATTTAATTAACCTTCTGCATAGCGAGAAAATATCTGCGAGTGGCATGTATTCTGAAATGAAAGACCTTTACAAATTTTATCCATATCTTGTCCTTATAGGCTGTTCCGTGCAACTTACCCAACCTCGGCAGACGATACGACAGCAGTCGGTGCACCGACCGCAGAAATTGCTGCAGCAGCAGCAACAACAACAACATAATTCTGGTTTCGAGTCGTTGCCACAGGCATACCGAGCTGCGCCAGTAGTCCAACAACAAAAACAACAACAGGCTGGTGGAGGTCGCGGTGTCCAAACATTTGCCATAGGTCGTGGTAACGGTTCAGCGGGAGTCTTCAGTGCAATCCAGCAGCAAGTCACCCTCCAGGAGCAGGCCTCCGATGTACAGAAGATAAAGTTTTACGGGCACGACCCAAACTTAAATGGTAAACAGTGCTTCATAAATGGGCTGTAGAGAAACAATTCAAAAGTCAATACCACATTTTTATGAACAACATTTGCGCGTATCGTATATTGCGTTAGCCACCGATAATAATAGAGGCAGGTTTATGCTTGACACATACGGATGTTTGTATGGCTTTCTAAGCCTGCATTCTTCATTCGTTTCATATAAAGAACAATAAAAGTAAGCTGTCGCTTACGAGGGTAAGGACGACGTGGTTGTACTGCTGTTGGTTATTCTTGATATGCTGGATGCTTTTCCATCCATACAGAATGGTATGCAGGTGAATAGTAAATTAAGAAGTCGGTCGAGAAAATTGTTTGACTAAAATAGCAAATTGTCAACGGTATTTAATGTGATAAGAAACTGCTAATCAAGCTATGATCAACAGCCGACCAGTTGTATTGCGATAGAAAAGACAGACAATTTGAAGTACATCTGAACCATTTCGGCTATGAAGAAAAGGCATAGTTTGTTGCGATGTCTGTCACATTTAGTTGTCATGACAGTAAAACTTGCATGTAGTACATCGCTTAACCTTCGTTCCGTTACCATCAGCATAGGGTACTTTATTGTTTTTTTCTAATGCTATATTTAATTCTTGGTGACTACTTCTAGTTGTAATTTCCTCTATATCCCAGGTGGTTCCTGATTTATCACCTTCAGAACTAGACTTTGAACCGGGACCTCTCGTTTCGATTCCGACGCTTTGTTGACGAACAGCTTAGGTCATACGGAAGACGGCATTGATCCAAAGGTAAGCTGTTGCATTGGAGGGGCGTAAAAGAATCTCGCTAGCCTTTCTGATTTTCTACGATCGAACTGTAATCATGATCAAAAACATATTCATTTTTAAAGCAGTTCTGTTCATGTAATTGGGGATGAAAAAAGTAAGGGAAAGTTTGTCATGGTTGGAACGTCGGTTTCCTTTACACTTTCATGTTGAGGCCATTCTGTTGCCCTTCTTTTCATGAAATTGATGGTAGGAACGTTGATCTCAGTTTCCATTCCATCATTCAGGAGTAGCTTATTTTCTAGGTAGAATCAGCAGCAGCTACGCACATTCAGTAACTTTTGTTTCGTTCCTGACAGAGAAGTACAAATTTATCATCCTCGGAAAGGAGAAACGCGAGTGACCATACCTGGGATCAAACCCGTGATCTCTCTTTTCTCAGTCCTGCTGACTACCGACTGAACAATCCCGGTTTAATGCGGTAAATTCCTTGTTCAAGAAACGAATGGGTTAAGGCGAAAGTTGCCGTTCCCCGGAATCAAACCCGGCGCCTGCGCAGTTCGAGGCTAACTGTTTATGCATCGTGCCACACGCCAGAAAGGATGGTGAGTGCAGTCTGGAAACATAAGCTGTCCTGAGAAATGATGAACGTTGCCTTAAGTATTCTAAAGGTACGATGACTCTTCTGGGCGACGTCGAAACGCTGGCGACCCGTAATCCGAGGAAACTAAGAGAATTCAGAGAACGGCCCAGAAACGAAAACGATACCCTGAGAATAATTGAAATAGGTCTAAATGACTTTTCATGAGAACCTGGACCACAAACACGGGAAACTTCTGTTAGACTTGCCACAGTGAACGTTGCATTAAATTAATCTTAGATAATTCCTAGCGGTTGGACGTGACATTTGCATGCTATTTTGCTCTTGAAGGTCTGTTAGCTATTACAATGAAAACAGCTATTAAGTTAAATGTGAAGGCTGGTAGAACAGCTGAGATGCCGATACTGTTGTATGCAGTGAAACGTTGGGCAGCAGAATCATCCAAGCATTCGGAATTCTGCAGAGTACATGAACTTCATGATTCTTCAGAGCGGCTAAGTATTAAGCTCTGTATAACAGAAATGGATTTGTTTTGGTTTTTGACGTTCTTTGTTTTGAGGGACACTTTCTTGTCACATGATACGCTACTCACTATTCTCCATTTTTATAGAAGGTTTTCATCAAATTATTAATTGGTACCCATCAGCCCGTGTATCTTGTACAGTAGAAGACAAACAGATTAGCATTAAGGCTATTGCTGCATTCTTATCAGTGTAAATGTTGAATCTTGCGGATTCTGGATCATTCTGCGAAAAGGCAGCTGACTCGCCGTGTGAAATGATCCTAGGCTTCCTTAAGCAGTGCGCTCCAAAGGCTGATCATAACATGGAACAGAAAAAAATCCTGGCGAAAAAAAGATACCAGTTTTGTATTGAATGGCGTGGTGATTTAATACGTGACAAGGGATCAGGGAATGTTGTTTTCGTTGTGTTCTATAGCTGACAAAGCTTAGCCAGACTTGTGATATGTTACAATCGGAAATGATATAGGACTTCTTTCATTTTCATTAACGTCGACGAAGTTCATTCAGCGGGCCGCTGTTAAAGTTAGAATGAAGAAGCGGAATAAAATCTTTTCATTCATCTTGTCTTCTACCCTACCACCAGGTGATGCTTTTTCTTGGTGCTTAACATTATTCAATAAAGATGGCAGCGATCGAGGAACGAGTTTAGGCTGCTGATATGCTGCATTTCTATTGAAGCTAAGGTAATCAACATATGATAAATTAACAAGATAAACCACGTGAAGTCTTATCTCGATGTCTTATAGACCTTTCTGGTTTAGAACAGCGCTAAACATGGGATTTTACGTAGGAAAAACAACTATATATAGGTGTTTTCCTATATACTTTTGTTAGAATATATAAAGCTTTGCTTCTGTCTTTCTATTTTAGACTGGTCTGTTGGGTCGAAGAAGTTCCTAAGGCTTGAACATACGTTTTAGCTTTTCAGTGATAGAGGAGCATTCATTGATTGACGTTTGAACCAGAAACAAGACTGCTCGCTACCCTATCAAATCCTTTACGTTGTACAGCGCTTAAGTTAATCGAGATTTTCTCATTAGAATTATTGGTAAATAATCTACGTAACAATCGCACATAAATATAAGTGCATGTAGTAGCTTAAATTAAGATTATAAGGAAAATGGAGTTCCTATAAGCAAAGAAATAAAATACGAAATGACACCTGTTGTCACTGGCTTTTTCAGGTGTGCTCATCTTGCTTGGCGAAGTTTCAGAGGAAGGAGATTGAGTTGTTATGAACGGTTTGAGAGAGCAAGAGGAAGAATAAGTGGCGGAAAGGAACTGAGATTGCCGCGTACCAGACCGCGCCATTCCAAAACATGGCCCTTGTAGATCGAGTCAATCGGAATAGAGGGCCGCGTTATTATGAAACCGAATCTTTGGAACCCCCTACTTTAAAGGACTGGCAAACAGGATATTGTAAATATTTGATTGCAGTAATTATTAGAGTTACTGGCATTTCGAGCCATGTCTCACTGTCATTCGTCAAGGTATTCAAAAGTCAGTATGACGAATGAATGTTTAGAAACAGAAATGGCAATTAGTGATGTCATTGCATTTGTATTTACGTTCACCTGAAACTGGACAGGGCGCGTTGCAAGAAATTTTAAGAGAGTAATGGCTGGTAAGAATACCTCCAAATCGATGGCAGAATGAGCTGAAGCTGAAGAAGTTCGCAGAAAACA
>UZAM01011663.1:3999-14850 GCA_900618415.1 Soboliphyme baturini | reverse complement strand
CTTTCATTTAGAAACACGATACCGGCGAATACCTGCTCAGCTATGTGTGCGATTACGTGAACGTTGCAGAGCGTGACTTCTTCGGCTTGCGTTTCATAGATGCCCAGCATCATCGGGTAAGTACACATGCACACACACACAACCAGAATTCCAGCAACGATGTAGCGCGTGCCGGGGATGGTGGGGGCAGTTCTGGGTTACCGTTGTTGCGTCCTGGTGACCAATGGCATTGACTATTGCTTCTGTTTTTGATCTCACAGCGTTTCTGTGTTTTTTAGTATTGGCTCGATCACACGAAGCCTATCGTCCGTCAAGTGCTCGGTAAGTGACCGTCGGTCATGCTTGCATTGGTTTCGATTTGATCGTCTACTGCTTGTTTCATGAAACGTGTACGTAACGAGACGGAACGCAGCTAAAGCTTGTATAGCACCGTTTGAGTACGATCGTCAAAGAAGCCTTAAGCAGAACGACAAAAAATTTTATTGTACAGTTAATATAACCATAAATCGTGGTTCTATAAGAATGCGTTTTGCGCGAGCTTGTTAGACTTCAGATTTAACTTAAAGATTTAAACTTTCATCTGAGTTTTAGTCAGTGTCGTCGGTGGCTGGTGTTCGCTTTTCGCACGTTTTTCATTTTATGCGCCGCGCTGCAACGAAGGCGGAGATTCGAATCGTTGCGAGGCTTAACACCACCGAAATGTATAAATTGCTCTCGATCGATATGATTTATAGATGAGGCTGGTTTAGCGTAGGAGACCAGTCATGAATTAATCGTTTTTTAATCGCTAATCATTTGAGCTGTTTGCTTGCCTGTTACGAAGGCGGCACGTCGAAGTTCCAGGTTTTTGGATCAATCTGCTTTGATGAAAATAATTACTTCGTCTACAAGATCCGAGCTTTTCAGCATTCCAGATGCTTCATCTTCTTCAGCTTCATATCATCTAAAAGGAGCTATTGAATAGCCTCGTGACATGTTTGCGCTTCGTGACGAGTTTCTAAGGCTGTACAAAATCACGTTTATTCGCTTTGAGATTTTTTCTTATGACGTGCAAAGATCTTGTACTCCTAATGGCAAAAACAACTAACGGTTTCGTCGAGCTACTTCAAGGAAGATAAGTTTTGCTTGTTTAGCTGAGTTACGGAACTATGCTTAGTACGGAAGTCAGATGTTACCGAAAGTAGTACGCGAACCTCATTTGCATATTCACTGTTGTCTGGATATAAGCAAAAGTTTTGAAAGTATATACGTTTCACATCCTCTGACACTTTTTCAGATTTACGCGGCTTAAACGCACCGTCTTATTACTCATAGCACTTACGATACCATTTAAGCAGATAACGGCTCCATGGTATTTTAGCGCCTGCAACACCACACTGTTAGGTCGAACAAGAATTCATTCGAACACCAACCGATACAAATCGATCTACATGCATGTATAACAAGATTATATCGGTTATATGGTTGGATCAGAATGTCTCCGTTGTTTTTCAAATTGTTCCACCCAACAAAGTGGTGTTGGTTTTACTCCTATGCACTGCAGGTGCTAAAATATCACGGACCCGTGACCTTCTTAAAACGGCCTTTTAGGCTACTGCACACAAGCAGAATCTGGACAAAAGGGCAAGACATCGATATTCTAGCTAGCGGTATAAAAGTCTTGTGATTTGCTACCAAATCCATATTGAAGAGGTAGATTTTTTCTTATATCCTGTTGAATACATTGCACATTGATGAAAGTTGATGTTCTTCCGCATAAGTATATTTGAAAATGATAGTTTGCTGCTATTGTGACTTTTGCATGAGTTTTGACGGAAACGGCGTGTCTGAACGATGGTATGGTTCGGTTCGAAGTTTCAGCGCTCTGTAGCCGTTACTTTTGCCAGCATGCTGTTAACAAGCCTTCAAGAGTTTTACTTGCATTTGTGAGTTGGGTCGTCTAACCATTTATCAGCGGTTCGAATAATATTAACAACAGAACAATAACAAATCAAAACTCTAGACCGATTTGATATTACAAGCCACTCCGGGAGTGATTCTTTATTGATGTTATTGATCGGCATAGCGGTTAGCCATAAGACTTAATATTCTTTTGCGTGTAGTTTTCCGTATATCATGGCACCAGCGAAAGGTAAGTACAAATAAGGCGAAATACAGTAATAGACAAAGAAAAGTACAATTGGGCGGCGGGGGAGGTGACAGTATACGCAGTCTGAGTAGATTTTACCTTAGTAAACATTGACTTTACATTATGTTGCTGATCCAAATTTATTCGCTGAAAATACTTCAGTGAATACACCTATTGCACTGACTTGCTATCAGTCACATCTGGCATTCTCTGCTGAGAGTATTCTCTCTGACCTCAAATATCATTGGGCGAATCTTAGTTCAGCGCATTTCTCACTTTTGATTATGAGATCGTCGAATGCCTGAGGATATAGGATACACAATGATATCTCAGTTGTGTAGTCATTAGTGTAGTCATCAAAAGACTCGTCCCGTTAGAGCTGTATGATTATGGTACCTAGGTAATGGCTATTGAAAGTCCCCAGTAGCCATTGTGTTGAACATGAAGCCGTTTCCTGGTTATATGATAACGTTGTCGCACCAGTAGGCAGTAAAAGATCCATGATTCGTTCATTCTGTGGCTACGCCAATTTCCTCCACTGCAATGATCGTGTCACTTGAGTGAAGCATATAGATACTCAGGATGCCTGGGACAGGCTCACCTTTTGTTAAGAACCTGTCGAACAACAGAGTGTCTCGCTATGGTCAGTGAATCCGACGCACCGGCGAATTGAAGTTTTCGATCATCAGAAGAAACAACACCGAATGGTCATTCATGGTTATTCATTGTTACCCAGTGGGTACTACAGTGGGTGCCACTTCGTTTAAGAACCTGGCTGACGCTCGCTCAGCAGTGCATATCTTTAACATGTTAATACAGCCTGGTGTTATTTCCATTTTTATTTATGTCAAGGGGTCAGACATCGTAAATGTAGGTTACTGTTAGGTGACGATGACAAAACAACAACAATATATGTTAAACTAGCAAAATTTGGCTTTTACTTCCTGCGACGAGCCCTGTAAGCTGACTGCAGAACCGGCATTACTGCCTTTACATCCTTGGTATCCAGGTTTTGTCATTGGGTACATTCGACACCATCGCTCGTTGTGCTTTCTGAGAGGAAGCTCCGTGAAAAGACTGAAGACTAAAAGGATTCGGTGATTAACAAAGTTGCCTGAATTTTGCACAGTGCTATAAGACAAAAAATGATAGAAAATTGTACATGGACTTTTTCCGTCATCATTCACGTTTTGTATCTGTAGGTTATGCACCTTTTCTACTGGTGAGTATGACGGTGTTGATTTTCCAATTGGTAGTACAATCTCAATAATACGACCTCAATCATGGTAGAGCAGAAATTTTATGTACTTTGCTTATCTTAGTTTCGCAAGGATATTGGACAATGACAGTAGACGATATTTACACATTGCCATTGTTCACACCCGTGTAAATTATTGTTTCCAGTTTTGATTGAAGAATTGTTAGGTGTCGTATGAAAGCTAAAAGTTTATATTAGCTAAACAAGCTAGTTGGACGTGTTGGAAGACGTCTGTGAGATCGACGTACTTGTAACGGGCAAATGGTCTGGCGTTTCAGCAAACATTGCCTAATAAAATTGAAATGCGTTTTCGAACGGTAAAACATCAAAATTTGAAACCTTAGCTTCTCAGATGTTTCAGCTTTCTTAGTCTGGATGACGAAGACAGCAGCCACAAAAATAAAACAGTTTTCCAACGGTTTGCAGTGGCACAAGCCGTTAAGTTCCGCGAAGGTTTGTCTTTATGCGCCTGTTATGCAAAGAACGGCGAAATGTTTGGAGGCTACTGAGGGTGTTAGGTTGGCTTAGTGGCTTTAACGCACTGGCAGAATTAGGTTTACACCTTTCCCAATGCGACTGAATATCTAGCTCTAGTTTGATCGAAGGTATTTGGCTTGAGTGGTAGTACGGTCTCTAACAAATGTGTCTACTTCGTATTCCGGAGGTGGCAGGTTCTCATCTAGAGGAAGAAAATCTTTGCCTTAACCACAGATCTCCTTGAGCAAGGAATTTACCTCACATTGCTTCAGGCACAGCTCAGTTCTTCAGTCTATGGAGCGTCAGACTCAGAACCGTGTAGGGCACATGCCTTTGTTCTTTCTAAGGTCCATAAATGAGTGCCACTCTGTAGAGAGGAAGATGGAGACTATATCCTCTCCTTGCCAACATCTTTCTACTTCAGTAAAATGTACCGCATTGCTGGCCGATGGCAAAGAAATGGAGATTAGCGCGCCACCGTTAACATCGTGAAGACAAGGGCGCAAGAAATGACCCCATCATGAAAATGGGAAAAGTCCGAAATTCAAATTGTTACCAGCTTTGCTTTCTTTGTACTGATTAGAAATAGTCAGAGCTCTTTTTATGGCCATGACGTGCCAAACGGTGACCTTCGATCGATTAGGTCGGTGCTTGTGCTCAGATGCATGGTTGACCGACGGGGGAAGCAGTTCGCATTCGACATGCTGTTCATTGCTTATTTAAATATTCCTCTGCTCTCTGATGTTTTCGATTCGTTAATTTATTTATTCATGGTTCATCCATCGCCCCCTCCAACACAAACAGGTGCACACCCGGCGGTTGCAGCGTGCTGCGTTACATCTTCCATCCATTGCGATGCTCGTCATGTGCATCATATTCCGCTTACTCTAGTGTTTCAGTGAAAGTCCTTCCGATATTGTTTTGATCTTTGTCGTGATTTCGACTCGGAGTAGAGACTTGTAAATCTGTTTTGCTGCATGGTTTGAGTTACTTCCTGGTGACTAGGCTAAAATACCATAAGTTTGGTTGCTGTATGTTTTTGAACATCGGGAACTTGGTCTGTAAGACCGAAAACGCAATCTTAGCTGCATTTATTCAATCCGTTGCTCTGCTTAGAGAGTCTAGCACGTGATTCCATTCCTTCGTATTTGTACACTATATACTTGGTTGAACTTCGCGCATTACGTCGTTAGCACCTTTCCGCGAACGAACTGTGATACTTGGCGATGGCAGTTGGTGTTTGCACATCACCTGGAATAGCTGTTCTGCTCGCCCGATACATTCCCACCTCATCAGGTAATCAGGTTAGCGGAAAATCAGGGCACGTTAATGTCATGACAAAATATTGTCACTCTGCAGCAACTGTGTTTCCTAATTCTTGGCAGTATTCGGTAAAAGTCCAAATACAAGTCAGCATATGTCAGGATAGCTGGTACAGTTTTCAAGCGATAAAGGATGCCTGGTAATTCAGTCAAGTAAATGCATGAACAAGGGTGTTGTTTTGGAAGTAAGTTAGCATTCGGACGAATTTATGAAGCAACCTCAGTAGTGATGTTTGTATCTGACAGCACCGACATTAATTTATGATCATGTTTATAATGGGTTTATCCAAAGAGGGATCGATCATGTTCCGAGGTGTTGGAGAATGTCTTTCATAAATTGGGTGTACGATGTGATCTATAAAAGGATTTTTCGAATCATAACACCCTTCAACTATTTTATAATTGTTTAAATAAACAGAATTCGTGAATAACAAATTAAGTTCACAACAGAAAACAAAGATCACTACAAAGTGCGTTTTTGTGTACTTTAATTAAAATTATAATGACTTTTTCTTTCTTTGTATGCAGAAGACAACCACGTTCCCACGCATTGCATGCCATGTTGGTCTCTAACGTATTTCACGGACGACAAGATATTTAGCGATTAGACCTAGCATTCCTTCTTAAACCTTTCTCAGAAACGAGTCGCCAAATGCTTCTTAAATATCGTATTTAAACAAGGGAATATTCTTTGGCTTCCCCACCCCCAGTTCATTTCTAAATCACGTCTCAATACTATTTATTGCAGTAATATTTGAACAGATCAGTAATTTTATTTCATAATTGTGTTTCTCAACAGGGCCAAGATTCTCCGGAGTTTACTATACGCGAAGGGCGATTGTTGCCTAAGCAGTGAGGCTCAATATGTCGTTTATCAAGTTATTCTTGTCGACTGTAATTACCTCGTTACCAGTTGGACACACTGATTTATGAAAGTCAGAACTGATCATTACAAGAGAGCTATCCGGAATAGGCATGACGCATCATCGTGATAACTTGTCCATTTGGTAGACAACTGTCATAACTTTAACAGTGGTGACGCTGACATCATCGACAGCCATCAGAATAAAAGGAAACGAATTATAAAGGAGTTCTTACATGTCTGCGCTAACAAACGCGTTGGGTATGCCATAGCTGTGACATGCAAAACATTGAGTCTTCTCTGCGTTCATTAGTGTTCATGCTGGTTTTTTATATACAATGCAATCAATTTAGTTAGTCAGTAGACGAATGACCAGTATTGACGTTTGAGTCCGTGCCTCACGCGATCCTTCTTCAAAATAGACAGGTGGCTTAATTTCGGAAGTCGTCGTCGTTGCAGCGATGGTTCATTCGCAACAAGTAGGAAGATCTTCTGTACTGATCAGATCCCAGATGTTCTTCGTACCTCGAATAGAATGATACGTTTGTTTTTTTTCTGTTTATGTGCCATATTTCTATCCGTGTACGATGATGAAGATGAATTGAAGTCGATTAAAATGTTGGTTTTTTAAGTAAATATTTTATACAACGAACTATCAAATCGCAGTGCATGATGATGTTCAACGTACTGATGATTTTCAGGAAATATTTTCGTTTCGGAGGACGATAGTGACACAGAGATAGGACGATAGCAGACAGACGCCATGCTTTTCGATTGCGTGGTTCATGAGAGAAAAAAATTTTTATATTTGAGACCAGCGTTTTGATCGACTTCACATCGACCTTCATCAAGTGCTTGTTGTTAATGAAGCTCAGATGATGTTTCGCATGCCATAATTTAGTGTTCAAATGTCGCTGTTCTCATGCTTAATTGCGCCTCGCGCTGTTAGCTGATGACGCAGCTGGCCGAAGTCTTAGCTGCATTGCCGCAAATACCGCAAATTCCTTAGGGAAATTAGAATCACGTATCATCGGCACACTCAATGTTCAACGTTCAGCATTCATATTGTGCCTGAAAAGTGAAAATGAGGCGATTCTCGTTCCGTTGGCAAGTGCTTTTTGCACATGAACGCTCGTTTACATTGTTTATCGTCGTTTTGAATGCTACCGCCTGCCTCTATGCTTTTTAGCCTCGTTTTTATGCCTTTGATTTTTCTGATTTCCCTCATTTCTCAGCAGTCAGTTGCGTTAACGAAATCAGCTCAAAAATACCGGCTAGACTTCATCCGCGTTTCCTCTCAACTGTGTCCAGCATCCGTTCCACCGAGTAAATCCGGTGTTTTACGTAGGTTCGAGATTTAAGTAAAACTGTGGATAGAAAAAAATGAACTCTTTCGTTTTGGACGCTCAACCTCTCCCCTGTACTGTCAGGTTTTAAAGTAAACACTGGATGTGCGTGTGTAGCGCTTTTCAGGTCATGCTCCGAACCGATGTGACCGTGGTCGAACGTTGGATTAGTTTGATCTTTGCGTTACAAAATATACCGAATATTCCCCTGCGAAAGGAACTTACTCTAAAAGGCATGGAATATTTGCTCTATTGAAAAATTATCCATCATGTTCACGCAGGCCATGAATGAATGTATACATATTATATGGGCTGAAGAAGTTTGAAGATCTGCTCTTTAAGGAATCACACAAGGGGGCCACTTTTAACAGAAACAACCTAGCATTGAAAAGTGCATGAGAGTACGAATAAAAATGGAATATAAGGCTTATCGCAGCGGCAGTATTTAGATATGATCGTCTGTTGCTGTTCGGATCTATGGGAAAGGAAGCAAAGGAAAACTTGTTTTTAAGCTTTGAGAGGTCGGAGTTTCTTACGTTTTCATAATAGGGATGTTTTTTGCGTCCTTCATTTCATGAAGTTTATTTTGTGTTTATGTGCCTTGAGTCAGGAGTGCCTTATTTTAAAGGCAGGGTGAACAGCTACAAGCCAGCGTTACGTGTAGTTTCCTGTTTCTGTCCCACAGAGTGATGCTCATGTATCAGCCACGGAAGAAAAAAAAGCTATTGACTCTCACCGGGGCTTGAACTCGTGACCTCTTGGTTCTGAGTCCAACTCTACTTTCTGAACAAGCCCGGTTCTTTGAGAATACGAGCCGAGGCTGGAACAGATATGTAGGTTCAGTGGTGAAAATTCCGTGGCATACTGAAACCTATTGCGAGCAGCCGTGATAAGCATGGTGATAGATTGACGCAGCGTAAGTAATAAATGCCACGGCTTTTACATAGCGTATGAATCGTCTCTCTGTATTCAGTTCTGTGAGGCTATTATACTCTACGCTCTCGGATTGGACGCGTTTCCACTAAGGAGTTATAGTGGGTCCGTTTCCTTAATTAATCCTTAAGGAGGGCATAAGTAATTCTGTTCGTCATGCTTTCCATTGTGTGAAAGAGTA
Organism: Soboliphyme baturini; assembly: GCA_900618415.1. Classification (NCBI taxonomy): domain Eukaryota; kingdom Metazoa; phylum Nematoda; class Enoplea; order Dioctophymatida; family Soboliphymatidae; genus Soboliphyme; species Soboliphyme baturini. Next base: position 6,343 of record UZAM01011663.1, on the reverse strand, counting down.
CTGTGGTTCATAGACCAGAAAAACAGAACATTGCAGCGGCGTTTCTTATACCGTCATCATACGCACGTAGTCGATGGAAGAACGTTGTGCCAGTCAGAAGAATGTCAACTGTCCAGCGCGTTGTCGTTGAGTATCCACGGGGCCGAATCTTTGGCTGAGTACTTTCCGTACAGTACTTCATACTTCTGTTTGATTTTCCTTTTTACTGTGTCTTCATGAAGTAAGAGATACGTAGTACCTGGTGAACAGCTTCATTACTCCAGTATAAAGAGGTGTATGCTTGTGAATCAGATATCTCCATTGACTTCCACGGCGTGAATCTCGTTTTCCGAACTGCTCAGCAATAATAGCTGTTCGCAGCCATGATTACAACTCAGAATTTTATAATAATCGACTACTGCAACGACTATAGGAGAACAAGCTCCCCCTTGCTTCACCTTGCCGAGCAGTTGTTTACATTAATCGTTGTCAGCTCATTCAGTAGCGACGAAGAGGATCGTTTATAAGTAGCGTACCTCATGGATGTTATCAGACAGCGAAATTTAAATAGAAAATAAAGTTTGGTGCCTTTTGGATTGTCAAGGCCTTCGGCGTCAGTCTCAGAAACGTTCGTTTGCGACTGACGCGTTTATATCCTCATCTCACAGAACAGAGGGTTGTATTTGTTATGCCATCCACTAATCCTTGGCGGTTTGAAATAAGTTGTATTCTTAGACACGGCTTGAAAGTTAAAAGTGCAACTCTGCGTTTTCGGCGCACCTCATTTTACTGAAGTGTCCTCCTTCCGAGATTTTCGGCGTTGATTATGCCATCTGTTCGATTCGACACGTTTTGGCGTCAGCCACAATCCATCACCAGCAGAAGCAATTTTTCCCGTGTGCCCCTTCACTAGTTTTTAAAAAAAACTAAAAGTTTTTTTTTCATACATCATCACCGGTATTTTGATTTTCTGCTTTTTCATTGCTTTTATGTTTTTATGTCTTTCGGCTATGCTTCCAGCAGAATTGCCGGATGCTGCTAAATTTTGAGTAAAATTTTGCAAGCGAGACAGGCAGGATACGTTCATCTGTCTATAAGTGAAACAAGTGTAACCCTACTATAGTGATAGATAATGTGACTGATAAATTCATTCATTAAATGATATGGATGTTAGGTCAGAAGCATTACGACCAGTAATATGCCATGAGTAATTAGAATACGCTTGGAAATATGGCTTCAGGGGCATCATCAGCTCAGCGATTTCAGGGAACATGCATGAACTTCGTTTCCAAGCGGACGCAGTTTACCTACAGAGATGAAAGTAACTGCCTTTCAAGCATGAAGAAACCTAATGGCCCTGTGTTAAAGCCCCGGTTAGATCACTCGCTTTTCTTCTTTATGAAATTAATGAGTTATTACCACTTTTGGGGAGGAAACACAGTATGCTTGTCACATAGTTGTTAACTTTGCCTTGTGCAGGAACAAACCAAATGGCCTATGGTTCAAGAAGGTCAGCATGGTACCAAAACAGGAGAAAGAATTGTATATCTTCTCAAATGTACCTGTATTGTACAATAGGTACCTCCCAATATTTACATTTAGGAATTTTGGAGGAAATCAAACATATGATGGAGGAACATATATTGTGCATCAACAGAGGACGCGGAACATGGCCTGTGGTAGTTGAACAAACATATCGCACAACCACATGGTACAGCAAAATGTAAATTTAATACCGGGGTTGGTAAATCATGTGAGCGTCGGACTCGGGTTCGAGAAGTCACAGGTTAGAATCTCGGTCACCCATGTTTCTTTCCACTGAGATTGATAAATGAGCACCACTTTGTGGGAAAGACAGGAGACTACACATTATGCGAGTCACGTGGCTACTGTAGACTGCCTTTGAACTAAGGCACTCATGGTTCGTACTATAGAAATCGAAATCAACGCCTCACTGCTAACTCCATCAATAGAAGAGCACCAGAAATGTCTCCATTGTGAAAATGTGGGTTAGATTTACATTCCAGCAGTTACTGGAAACTGACATGTGGAACAGTCACTTAAAAAACGAACCGTCAGGAAGAAACGTGGACCATTAGCTTCGGTATGGGGACTATTGTTGTGTATTCATATTGTATTATCATAGTATTCCTTCAACACTAGGTTTCACGGCGTAGTGCACCACTCCATTGCTCCTAGTTGTCTTCTGGACTGGATGGGCATTCAAGAGGCTACGAGCCCATGGTCATTATCAGTGTTATTAATTTACCACTTAGCTACAGGGGTTATTCTCGTTTCTGTTTTGCAAATCGAATTCCTGTGTGTTTTGTTCCTAATTTAACCTCAAAGTCTCTTTGACAGCATT
>UZAM01011615.1:1071-12602 GCA_900618415.1 Soboliphyme baturini | reverse complement strand
TTACTGCATGTGATTTTTAACATTCAAGTGATTCTTAAATAAAGTCATGCATAGGAGAAAGCCATGATTCAGAGTTCGCCAGAAGTCGATGTTTCAGAAGTTGCAGTATCAGAGTGTTTCGGTAGTATTCAGACCTCGGTAAGTTTTGTTTTAATTTAATTAATTCTTAAAAATAAATTTTATGTTCAGTACATAGTTATCGGTAGGTTTAGCAGCTGTTCGACATCTTCAAGAACGAACGACACTAAATTATGAGTTGCATGTCGCAGCCTAACTTTATTTCTCATTCATTATTCATCATGTTGCCAGCATTTCGAGCTATACTTGGCTCGTTCTGTGTTTAAAACAAAACTGTCTGCAATCAGATCGATAATATCAAATTCAGGACCGCGGTAGGGGGCGAGCATGGCTTAAGTTGCCTGTTTGCTGTTAATATATGACGTTTAGGTATGATTCAAGTCCAGTGTTTGGTACTACTGTTGATGATGAAAGCGGATAAATTAGGCCTTACAGTAAGCGAATGGCCAGTGCTGTTTGGCTGAATTAATATAAGTCAAGTAGGTTAAAGATCTAAGTATCAGTTTTATGTTGGTAACAATAGAATCACTTCATTTACTGCTTTAGGCTTTTAATTGCATGCTTTAATGCGAAGATATCATGCTGATATCTGAATAGATACTGTAACGCCTTTTGTTTTTTTGGTTTCGTTTACGAATGATAAAAACTGTTTTGACCATTCTATTTACTCTTGTAATGGTTTGTGTCATTTTAGAAGAGCTTGTTTCACCCTGTGTTTTCGTCGACAGCAAAAAGTAAAAATGCTCAAAGTATTGGGTTCAAAAAGTCAAAGGAAACATCAGCAGAGTGCTCGACCTCGAGGGATCATTCGATGGTCACTTCCTGTTTAGCCACTAAACAGTCTCCGACGATGTCACTTTCAGAAACCAAATTAAAGGACCGTCGAAATGCAGAATCGGCAACTTCGTCGAAGTCGAAGAACAGATATTCTCTGCGTAGCATTTGTATGGAAGATTCAAGAAATGCAACCGGAAATAAGGATTTATTGCCTGTCAGTGATTTGCTTCAAGATCAGGCTGAACAGTTCGACGATGAATCCGGCACATGTGCAGATAATAAATATTTGATTCTGGAACTGACCAGGATGGATAGTTCGCAAACCGTGTGCTCAAAAGATGTTGACAAGACTTCTGATTCAGAAGAAGAAGAAGGGCTCATCCTGTCATCGAGTGATTTTGGGGCAAAACGCGTTTGGCCCGTTTATAGGATTTATTCTGATTCTGATTGCAGCCAGTCAAGTGATACTGATTCAGTTTCAAAGAACTGTAATGTCGAGACAGTTTCCACCAAAACCGAACAACGTAACAAGAACAATTTGCTCCAGAAAATGTCATATAAAAGTTCCAAAGGCAACACAGATGTATGCAAAGAGACGGAACATTTGATACCAACACTACGGAAACAAAAGAGTTCGTTCGATTTTCAGTCTAATGATTCTAGCACGGAATGCAAGACCGGGGGTTATTTTTTAAGGTCACGAAGCATTCAGACAAATACCTGTTCTATTATGAAAAATGCGCACTTTGAAAGCAGCTTTCTTCGAAGTAAATTACGAAGCAACAGTACTGCTGGCGGAAATGTGCAGAACGAAGATTGGGTAGCGAATTCCAAGTCTGGGGCCTTCAAGGCGGATTTCAAAGGAAAGAATGCTCGGGTGACAAGTGGATCTTCTCAGAAGCTACGAAGTAGTACCAATCAGGAAGACAGGCATAGAAATGCATCAAAAAACAATTCATGTTTTTCTTCTAAAACTAACGAAACTGTAGCCAGTCAATCTTTGGTTCTATCAGAGGCAATGGTTGCAGTACATCTCCATAGCGGTAGCACATCTTCTACCGCTGGTGGTGAGGCTGATACGTTTAAAAATCCAAAAATGAAATCTGAACTACGTTTTCGCGATGAACAAAAAGCTCATACGAGAAAGTCGTCTGTCTTAAAGGAAAAATTGCAGGCAAATGCTTCTTCTCGAACTGAGTTAGGAGACAACGAGTGCGCAAAAGATAGGAAACACATGTTTACCATATCTTCTGATGACGATGACGATTTGGAGGACAACGTTGCTGGCTCATGTTCCGTTACAGGTCAGAGCGAACCCTTTGTACGCCTTGTGCGTGAGGACAAACAGGTGATGCGATCTTCAAGAAAGTTGCAAGGCGATGCAGCTATAGCTGACAGAACAGGCAGTGAATCTGTTGTATATTTTCGTGACCAAGATGAAGTTATAAAATTTTCCGCTAATTCTTCAGATTCAGAAACAGCTGTCAGTTGTTTTTCAAGAACTGATGCGAATCTTCGTTCCATTAGAAAGGATGCAGCAGCAGAAGGCGTTTCGACGAGATTACGAAGTAGTAGAATGAAGCGCAATGCACATTTGAAAGATACGTCTGATCCAGAGGCCGACGATGTTGATGAATTGGCACATGATTATCGATATGGTGATCATGTGGATCTGGAGAATGAAGCCATTGCTTCTTGTTCGACAGCAGATCACGGTAAAAGAAGTGATTTTTCAAATTGCTGGGAGCAAAATTTAGAAGATGATAGAAACAGGTCGACTGTAAGTGCTTGTCATAAATCTGTTTCGCCCGCACACCACAAACGAACGGTTTGTGAACTTGCTCCTTTGTTGAGATTACTGCATGCGAAGAAGCATGCTCCTTTTGATGTTGACGTACCCAGTACAGAACATGACGATAACTCGGGTGGCTGCGCGTTTGCGCAGGTCGGTAGCAGTGATAATTCTTTGCTGAGGGCCGAAATTGAGGAATCTAATGCTGAATCTAATCGTTCCAGATTAAAGCATCAAAAGTCACAGTTAGTTACAGAAGAAGCGCATTGCCATCCTTTGACAATCAATGGTGATGACAAAACACTTTTGAGTCCAAATTTATGCGATTCCGTTAATAATGATGATGTCAGTAACCATGCTTTTTATGTGGGTGGTGTCATGAAGAATGGCTGCGCCTCAAAAGCCAGCATACAGAGAAACTGTCGTTCTTATGAGATAAAAATCTCTGATGGCGAACGAAGAATGCGCAATTGTAATCAGCGCTGCCGCTGTTGCGAAACAAACGATCGCAACACGAATCAAAGCGAAAATAATAAAGAGAGAGCTGAGCGGCGGTTAAGTCATTTACCAGGAAACGTCGTTGCAGTGCCTGTATTTTGTCATCATTTGTCAGCTATGCTTGATGAATTCTCTCGATGTCGCGATAACGTTCGATAGCCGCTCCTCCCCCCCCGTTCTTTTGTATAAAGATTTTTTTGTTCTGTGAATTTAACTTCTTTTGTTGATTGTCATTCCAGGAAATTTGTTTGCGTTAATTTTTCATGTACACACTGTATCACAATGATTTTGTACAAAATCGGGTATAAAATCTTGTTGTTATTGAAGATGCTTGAACCATCGTACCCAGTTATGATGTATACTTGAGCGTCATTACAGATTCGATTGTCACTAATCGCAGGTTTATTATTTTGTGAAGCCAGTGATGGCTGTTAATTTTTAGTAAAGAGAACTGTGTCAACATTGCTATGCAATATCGTTTATCTTATGTTGGTCTTTAGTCAGATATCAGGTGGATGAAAGGCACCCATAAAGCTGACGTATCAGCGCAGCTGACCGTCAGTCTCGCATTCTGTGGCATGACCACTATGCTGTCTCTATTATTCACAGGTTAACGAACTGCTACCCGTTTTTTAATCGGTTGCATCGAAGCACAGTATGTGAATTCCTTGCTCAAGGGAATTAGCTGTTAGTAGGGATAAGTTTACGCCGCGCATTCTCCTTGAACTCTGCACCTCTGAAGAATAAATTAAACTATTAACTCACTGCATGATTGCTTTCGCCTTCAATGTCAGTTTGAGTAACATATTTATGTAGGTCTTTCGGGATTCATATAGCTTAAGCTGCGATTTGCTTTTCATTTCCTGCAGTGTCACCCAGCATCATCTAGGTGTTCGGTCCGAGTTGCCACGAGTGGTTCTTGCTATTTTTATAATAGATGGTGTTATAGAATGTTTTTGTCCTGCTCTGGTGTGAGATTATGAATATTGTTGGTGCGGCCTCAATTATTCCGCTTCTGTATGTGGTCAGTGTCCTTTCAGTAGAATGAATTGCCTTAAACGAACTTTATTAAATCCCAACTGCTTAACCTAATCAGCGATTTATTTTTTAATTATGGCTGTTGGTGCATCACTATGTACTGCAGTTTATTTCCACATGCAGTGCAATTGTCTTCTATGATAACTGCGCGCTTTCCGCACGTAGGCCCCAACATCATGACGTGTGACGAGCTTGCTAGTAAGGTAGAAGCTCAAAGTATCCCACATCTCAGCTAACAGCTACTGTCCAATTCTTACCTGATAAAGTAGGCTTCGATATTACTGATCAAGAACGGATTAAGTTATCGATTAAAAGACAGTTTCTTATCTCAATAAAGAAAAATTATATGTAACGTAAGTGTGTAAATTAATTTCTTGTGATGAAGACATCTTCAGAAACAGAGACCTAAGTGAAATCGTTTGTGTAGGTGTAAAGTTTGAAGAATACGATACCGCACAGTTGGTTTATTATTTAAATATTCTCCAACTTTTCATATTTTATTCGACCCATACGAAAAATATAAAACTATGCTTTCTTGTCCATTGCATTGTTCGGATTTATCGACAAGGGTTTTCGTTTGCCTTTCTTCTTAAAAAGTCATTTTATGCTGTATTGTAGTTATTGAGTTTGGTAATATGTCGTTCCTGTGCTGCAGGTTCCACAGCCACCAATATTTCTTAGCAATTTTATTATGCTTCAACAATATACTTAAAGCTTGATGAGGGGAGGGGGGCAGAGTGAGTGGAGAAGGTTCTGATATGCTTTCTGTTTACTAAGCATATTGTGGAGAGAGCATTCATTTTGCCACCCCCCGTACCCCACAACCAGTAGTTGGCGTATTCCGATTCGGTCACACGGCATGTGAATCCTATGCTGGAAGCTGCGGCCTGCTTATGCCCATGTCCACCGTTTAGGCGATTAGAAGCAACGTATATGCAATATGACGATGCATTATTGCGGTACAACCCTGTGTAATGACTCTAATCCATCTTAAACTAACCGTAAATTCGGTTTAAAGTAAGAAAATGTTTGGTCAGCGCTAAGCTTATTACTCGCAATTGTTCCCTGTACATTTGTATTTTGATTTCTTGATGCTGATTCACGATCATATTAGCATTGAGTCTAGTAGTATTTAATTTAATAATCATAGTGACAAATGTCATTTTCTGTTAACAAATAACAAACATGCAAGTTAAGCCTTGTTTATGAAATCCTGGCCACCAATTGCATAAAAGATCATATTATTCAGCTTCTAAACGCAATACAGATATCGATACAATTTTGCATTGTTCAGATTTTCTGTCGATTATACCTAGACATTGTCGTCCTGTGTGATTCGAGTGGTCTGTGGGCGATGCGGTGCAAGTTGAATTTGGCAGAGCCCGTCTGTACTCACTGTTTCATTTATCCCTCATGTTACTTATCGATTGATGGCTTTTTGATCAACACATTCTCAGAGATTCGAATTCGAAGATTTTTCGAACTTTTTCTGTGATTCTACTTTGGCAACTGCATGAAGTCGTACAACCATGTTACTTGATTTGAATAATTCGCAAGTCGACTGTACAGAGGTTATATGGCATGATAAGACGATATCGTATTAGTTTTTGTCGAACTGATACGCAGAGCAGCCTCGAATTTTCGTTTACTTGACATTTCGATAACTGGCGTGAGAATCATCACTTGTACCTTACTGTAAGTACTTTATAAATATTTGCAATTACTTAACATGCTTATTTTGTAAGTAGTTTATCACCTCCTCCTAGCAGGAGTCTTTCTCTGGTTTTTAAGCTGACGGTGGATAACGTAGGTGTTCTGTCAGCTTCGTTTCCACGCTTTCTGGTATAAAGACATTATTTCTGTGCTATAGAAGTCAAACATCAAACATGATAGGAGATCGATTATCATCACGCGCGAAGATAGAATTATGGTGGCTGTAACCATTGCAGGTATTCCTGAACGTAGGTGATAAAGCCATGAGGCATTGGTAATTTTACCTACGTTGATCCTATGTTTGCGGAGCGAATTGATCCCATCGATGCATTATTCGCAAATCACGATTTACCATAGCCGCGTATCCCTGGACAAAAACGACTCTGTTTTCTTATTTCATCCTTCTAGTTAACTGATTTTTGTTATGCGTCGGCTACAACTGACCGGATAGCTGACTGAATTAGATTTTTGGTCGTTCTTAACCCTATTGAGGAATTAAAGAAATTATACTCTTTCGTACTTCATCTGAGATGCAATCATGTACTCTGGTGATCGCCAATTATGGTGACTTTGATACACAGCTCGATTCGTTTAGAGTGACCTGACTAAGATGCTCCGGCGTTTACTTTCAAGAAGGCTAGTGAGGTACGGGCCGAAATATTGTTTAATAAAACTGGTTTAGAAGCTGATTTTTTCAGTATGCCGACCAATGCACCTACCAAATCTGGCATGCTTAAGTCATATGATTAGCTCTATTAGTCTTCATTAGTAGATCCTCATCATTTACCTGGATGAGGCTGCAAGGCTGGTTTTCGTACTTAGAGATACTACCCTGGATAACACCTAAACTCTGGCATTCGATCCCATACGTTGATGATGTTGGCTGCAGGATTTCCCTGATGAGGACGAGGAAGTCGAATGAACCAGAGATCGTTCATTGTCAACAACAGGCATAGCATCATCAGTGGAAATTGCGAGAGATCATGTCACCGGTTCGCTCCTATGTTCATGGTATCAGCGCGTAGTTGTAAACTGGTTCCCTTTCGTCGGTGTGTTGTTTACTTTTCGCTTTGTTATTTACCGGTCTTAACGACTAATGCCGTGGCAGCTTTGAACCGATCGATGACAAAGTAAAGTGTCGACCTTAAGCCAGGACATAATGCGCATGTAAGCGAGACACGTCATTTACAGTACGAACAAATGTCCCCCGTTCGTCGAGCGTTCGCCGTCGTGCCAACGCTCGAATACCGGTTCAACGATGACATGTTTACCCAGAGGCGTAAATGTTTGCGCGTTAGTCACAAAAAATCGTTCTGCAAAGAGGGTAAATACGCTATTCAAACCAAATTCAAGTGAGCATCGATGAACCGACTGGATTTTCGATGAACCGAAACTCTAAAATTTCCTGTTTGTCTCCATTTGCTCCTCGAAACTGGAGGAAAAACTCTGAGGAATGCACGTCGTCTCATTTTCAAATTATTTCCTGTTCGAATATCATTTCACTTTTACGATGTCATCATGAGGGAAGCCGAAAATTCAGAGGTTGTCGACATTAATATCGATGTAGACAAAATTCACGCTTCACGTCTAACCTAGTTTCACAAGTTTATGACTGTACTCGCATTGTCAAGACGCGAACAGCTTCAAGAAAGTTGTCTCTTTCCTCCACCTTTTGTTCCACTACAGATCATTTGCTTTTGATGTTTGTGATATGCGGTTTAAATTTAATGTATTTAACTAAAAATTTAATTGGATGATAGAAGTAATAAATTTAAACAAGATTAGCTTCTGATTCTGGGGTCAGTTTAACCTGTGATGATAACATATATTTATTGGAAACAGCAGAGCAGAGCTTATTTACATAAGACGCAAATGATTTCTTCAATCGCTTGATCGTCTACGTGTGAGCTTCTGAAATCCTTCCAGTCATCTTTAGCAGCTGGATAAGTTTAGTGGTAGAAGATCTATTTACGAACTATTGTAGATTACCAAAAAGACTTACAATGCTCACTCGCCTCTTGAAGCTTGAGGAAGACCCGTGAGGCATGGACGAAAATGTAGGGGTACTGGTCAATCATCCGACTGACCATATTTTTGCGCTGTGTATAAATGAACCCTATTTAGTGCTGTCTTCGACATGTTCACCAGCGCACGAACCAAAAATTTAATAAGTACCTGGACGCCGTCGAAACAACATTGTTCTAATATCCAGAAGCTTCGGGAGATGTTCCAGTTGCCTCAGGTAAGTCACATGCATCAGAACTGAACATATAAGCTTCATGAAGCATGTAGGAAGGCTTTCCTTTGGTAAGCATGGCTGAAGAAGGAAATAACTATTAATATGAATGTTATTACAACCTGGAATTCTGTAGTAAACGGTAGCGTTTATCATGTTCATGGGCGTGGCACAAGTGCAAGTCGACATTCATCCAATTTTCCGAAGATATTTAGTTAAGAATTAGACAAGGAAGCAACCAATTCATCCACTGAGACGAACGATCCGACATCGACTTCAGAATGATAGCAACACTTGAGACATCAGAAAAAGCTTTGCAAAATAAAATTAAAAAGTTGAACTCCAAAAGATGATCACGTTAAATAACTCAGTGGGGGATGGACTGCTTAAAGTCTCTTTTTTCCATTTAGTAGGATGTTTGGGATTTTAGATTCAAGGGGTTTAAAGAAAGAATAACGAATGACGAAAAATGAGTTGCATTTGATGAAAGACCGAGGGGTAGGCGAATTGTGTATTGCAGCGAAAGAGAAAACTGCGGTATTTGCTAAAAGAATGTTGCGTGGAAGGCAGCTTTCTGATACACAAATGATGCCAGAGGAAAGAGGGGAAGAAGAAAGCAGGTATAAGAAAACTTCTTTATCCTGTCAAAGAGACTCCTAGAAAAATAATGGCCCCTTCTAGCTGTCAGTAAAATCGAGCATATTTTGTTCCTGAATCTCTGATGCGTACAGTTCTATAATATTTTTTTAAACTCTAAGCATTTCATAAAGTCTAGTTGCAGAACTTTATAAATGTCTTCAAATCATTTCTGGATTTCCTTACATCCGAGAAGCGAACACTTCAGCATCTTATGAAGGACCATGATGCAGTTGACATTAAGGGTAAGAGTTTAGCATATTTATTGCTGAAAGAAATCAAAAAAATAACCCATTTAAGGCCATTTAGCTCAGTCGATAGAGTACCAAATACAGTACAAAAAAAGTTTTATGCTCAACATAGTACTCGTTTTTCGTGAAAGAAACAAGAGACTGCATGCGATTTTACCCTGTTGACATAAGCCTTTTGGGTTGAACAAAGAGGAACAAAGATTGGCACAATTCTTAGAAAGTAGGAAGCCTTTAATGATGCCAGTGATCGAAATGTAATTCAGGTCGATAGTGATGTGAAAGAGCGTCATTCTGTAGCGCAACGATGGTCTCACCGTTTCTCGACGATGCGATACAGGATTCTTATTTATTATGATATGTTGAACATGCAGATGGCAGCATACTGCTGAACTGGCTCGCAATGGTCCATCTACTTTCAGCATATGCAAAACAGCTGTAAGAGGGATGCTATACGTCGATGCCAAGAAAATAAAGTAATTGAGAATGCCTGTCGAGACCGAATTCCAGTTGATGGATATTACGGAGTGGTACTATAGCAGAAGAGTTCGACAATTTCATTTACCTTAGAATGGTTCTTTCTAGAGTCAGTACCCTCAGTCCAGAAGCAATCGACCTGTCGATCTTGTATGAGCGAATTTTGAAAAAAGTGTAAAAGGTGTGACAGCATTGAAGTAAAAAATAGTTGCAATATGGATTATTACTTCGAGAGTAGTCACAATCGCGGGGCTTATGTGAAGTACGCTTCTAAAACGCAGTGAGATGCATATCCACGGCCTCCAGCGAGAATAGATGACAAACGAGCAACTGCTGACGATGTGTGAAGATTGCCAAAAGAACTCGATCACAGGAGCAACGCTTGGTTTTTTTTAAACGACCTCAAAGGATGCAAAGGTCTGAAACGTTTTCTGCCACGCAAGCCGTCCTCTGATCACAGACACGCAACAGGACCGCATTAAACGTGAAAGCGACGCTTTTGAAGCAGAACTGCTTTCGACTGAAAATAACATCTTTGCAACAAAGCGAGACAATGTCTAGAATTAATCTGAAATCATTTCAAACGGTCAGACATTATTAACTGAGATACTCTACCATTCAAGTCCTTTTAGCCTTAGATGGCGACGATAAATAGGGAGCCCAACATTCTTAATGTAGGAACCCTTTCTCTTTACCAGTTTCCTTCACAGCTGTTAGAAACGTGAAATCTAAGAAGTTAATTAGTGAGGCTGTTTAATTTCTTCCCACATAACGATGTGGCCTTTATAGTGCCTTGTTCCATTTGAGCTAGAATGACATTTGACTTCAGTGCATAATGCATAATGAGGGATGAATGATTCGACCACGTAGTGAATGACTATTTTCTTCAGGACCAATGCCGCCCTACAAATACACAACAGACAAGCTCCTGTCTGTGCAAATGCCTCAAAGCAATGTGATCTCAACAAACACAACAGATGTAAACATGTGCTATAACTTGACATGAAAGAAGTGACGCTTACTTGCTTGTTCTTAAGTTCTATTTTGTATGACTCATGGCGCATTCATTAGATCAATAAATACAAAAATGCGTCTGTTTACTGGCCTTAAGCCAACAATGTAATTTTAGTTGTCGCTCTTCCTCAGTCACGTCCAAAAACTGTTTACCGACACTTCAAGCAGTCAGCGTTTTTCTATATTCATCGATATTCGAACAAAGGAGCAACTATTATATTTCATTGGCATAATGGGCAAAAAGTCCATCCTTATTCCTCGTTCCTTAGCGATAAACATGTCATTGCTGAAAAGCTTTTAAAGCAGGTAACAAGATGCGATTCCGCGGTGATATGAGGTTCTTAGAATGGCTTCGTTTCTTCAGTTAATCAATTGTTCAATCAGACAGACATGCAGTCAGTTTATTTCTGCAATGGTGTCTGGTAAGCCATTTTTTGTGAAGGCATCCAGTGATAACTTACATCTGAACTATTTTGTTTATATATTAGTTCTTTGCCGGTCACACCCGTCAGTTATATCTGACAGTAGTCAAAACCCCACCAAGTGCTCCGCTTCTCTGAATCCGTTGAATTGAATGAATGTTAGGTAGACCGGCAATAGTCCAATAGAATTGATGCTATGATTAGACTGCCGAACAACCTCTTCTAAAAAATGCCGAAGAACAGTAAGGGATTAAAGAAGCGTCGATTTGTGCTCTTGGCACAGTTATAACGAGGACAAGTCGCATGAAAGACATCATATTATTAATTATTTTATTTACGTGGATGAATTATTGCATATGCAACATATCAAAACATCATATACGTTCATAAACAGAAAATAACAAAGTAAAATTTATTAAATGCATAATAAATAATGTCTGTTTACTTTGTTATGCATTCAAGCGAAATTTCAGCCGCTCTTACCAGGTATCGTTCACGAGAACAAGAAAAGTTTCATGAGAGGTGTTATTCACCAGAACATGCTTTTCGCGTTTAATATCAAGGTTCGAAATCGTCCGTTAGTTGGTTTTTACAGTTGGTAC
>UZAM01011596.1:2508-15020 GCA_900618415.1 Soboliphyme baturini | reverse complement strand
TTGTGGTATCCTAAGGATAGGGTTGAACACGTTCATTCAACCCGTTCTTGTTTCAAACCGATGTTAGAAGAGGCATTGTGACAAAGACTTCTCATTAAGAGTCGTATCTTTTGCATGTCACGCACCCCACTAACTGAAGGTTTTATCTTATTGTCTCGTTGTACTCCCGGCGTTCATGTTGCGGCGTGGAGTGGGCGAGTAGTTGCGAAAGCGAAGCGTCACGGTGAAGAGTGTTCGAACCTGTTATGACCTACGAAACGGTCGAAAAAATACGCAACGCTGACCTTGGTTGATCTGCCCATTCCCCTCAGGAGGGATCTGCCTTGGAAGAAGAGTTTAAATTACAACGTCGGAGTTGACATCTTATTATGTGATGTACATATCTAGTTTGCTGTAAGATAGTGTGATATCATGTATATATGCAACATTTCTTTCGAACATTTTATAGTAATCGATTGTGCCTTTAGTCTTGAATTATTAGCAGAACAAGGCAGCTGAAATTGATGCTTGTCACAGGATGAAAATCTACAGACGATAACAAAATACGAATTCATGGTTATCCATGTGAAACAGTTATATCACTTGAAAACTGTGCGAACAGTACCACAGGTCGTTGCTGCAAGCAGCCTCACTCTGAAAGCAATGAGGAAGAACTTGGAACATCTGAGGCTCACAGAAAGCTGCTGAACTAGTGTTAACAGTTTGTGTTTATGATGCAGCCAGTCTGAGGTCACTATTAGTTATATGTGTTAAGTCCCTTGGTTTTTGGCAACATCTTCTCTACGAGAGAATATGACATTTTAAGAAATGTGAACAATAATAGTCAAATAAGCTTATTCATACCATATCACTATCCTACCTGCGTTATAAGAGGCTAGAAATTTGCTAGTTTCTATGTACATTAGATTATCAAATCAATTTTTTGTATATTTCTCTGATGATGACTCTGATGTACGTCGAAACGTGTCAGCATCGTACCTGTTACAGTTGTTTTGAACTATAGATTTTTCTTGGAAAACAGTTAACTGTTATTTAACTAGAACAGCTATTCTGTACCTCTCTTTCCTATTCGTATTTGTTTATTTGTTTAACTACAGCTATTAGGTAATGATTATTTTACACCGTATACCCTAATGGATATACTCGGTTAACGGCGACGCTTGACGATTTTAGGTTCTGGTGTAAACAGAACGGGGTGCTGTTCGAGGACGCTTTATTGCAAATCGGCGTGAAGATGGAAAATCGCCAGAATCTGGCCAGAATGGGTATCTTCTTCGGCAACAAGAGCACCTCTCCGCTACTCAGTTTTACGCCGCAAGTGTCGTGTCCCGGGGTACTCAGTACGCAGATCGTGCTGCAAGCGAAGCAGGTCGATCCTTTCGTCGACGCTGGTGCCCAAGTGCAGCAGCTTATCAACGTCGAATGCGTGGCTGAGTTCTACGCGTGCCCGGTGCTCAACGTGCGCTTCGTGCACAACGCCGAAGCGGTGAACATTTGCCTCCAACTGCCGTTGTTTCTGTTCAAGTTTTTTGAAGCAGTCGATATGCCAGCTCAGCTGTTTTTCGAACGGTGGAAGCAGCTTAATCAGTAAGTATACAGCAGTACATTACCGAATGGTCAGTCGTCGCTTATTGAGTACTTGGTCCGTCTCTCTCTCTGAGGTCAGGTGGCGTCCATCGTCGTCGCCTAATAGTTTTTGCTCATGCTTTACACTTAGATGACATCACATGGTTAGAAAAGTTTCTTGAATTCACAAGAACATCGTAGAATACGATCCATCTGTGCCAATGATTGTGGTATTTACCTCATTTATACTTGTGTAATTGTGTTCCCTTTTCTTCTTGTGTTGGGACAAGCTTGTTTAGCTTAAGTGGGTTGGCTATAAATAGTTGCTGCTCAGTGGGCTTAGAATGTACATTTTACAGTCTGAACCACCTCATTTGTACACCCCATCCATACACGCATATGGATTGCGTTTTCTTCTGCTGTTTACACATCAAGCGCTCCATAATGCAATTTCAAAATGGCAAATGTTATTTATGCTTCATTTGTTATCATTATTCGAGTTGTCGTCGTTACGAGTGTGTCGTGAACAGCAATAGGCGTTCCTTCAGGATTGTCATTTTCCGCTGTTTGTCTTCCAATTTGCACAGATAATTTGACCATCAGATCATCGTTTTCCGGTATTATTGGACAGTGATCGAATGGTCGTTTGCAGTCTACAGTAACCCAGTTTGTAATTCTTGATGTCGACCGGCTGCCTCTCAGGTTGCTTGTGAATGGCCTTTAAATCTTCCATTGTAGCCGTAGAACGTTCACATCACGTCTATTAATCCATTAGCTGAATTGTATGCTCGGAATGTGGACTCGGAAGGACTCGTTGCACTTATTTTCGCTCAGTCACTCTTTTGGTGACCGTCATTTTCTTTTCCTCGGTTGAATGTTACTAACAGAACAGCATTCAGTACTTCAGATGGTGGCGGAGAGGAAGGACGGTTGAATAGAAGAGGTTTTTATTTACTCGCATCAGCTCGCTAATTTACCGTCGAGCAATTATGACGTTTTGATATATACAACTAAAGCTGACCCATGCTGTTTTTTTGTTATGTCGATTTCTCCATGTAGCGAGTTCTTGCGGTCCATTTGAAGGTTCACCGATACATTGCCTACGGTCATTTTTTCGAGTTAATCACCATTCGCATAAGGTTTTTATGGGCTTCAAGTAGGGTAAAATTTTTTTAATACTGATTTCACAGTGAACCTTATTAATATCAATAAAAATCTTGTCGCTAGAAAGTATTCTGAAACAATGGTTGCAGCAACAAAATAACGTCACTATGATTATTTACATCTGTCACATTTACTGTCTGGAAAAGTTCTTATTTCTTAGATATTGGCAATAGATCCATAAGAGTTTCAAATTTCCATTACAGTAAGGCTTGAATATTCTTTTCTCAGTAAGGCGCCTATCCTAGTGGAATGAGGATTCCCTCTGGACGCAGTTGCATATTTTTAACTACTGTTAGTATACCGTTTTAATGTAAGCTGTTGGTGTCCTCTGCTGTGGTATGGACTGTAGTTTGTTTTCAGGCCTGAACAGGAATCTCAAAAAACGTTTAACGCTCGTTATTCGACGGACCCAGAGCTGGTAAAAACTAAGGTAAGTTTTGTGCTAATTGTAACGAAATTATACGCGTGTAGTTTTAACGCAATATAGCCGGTTGTACGTGATGATGACTAACGTTACGACAGTTCTTTTCTTTAACATCCAAAACATGGTAGTTCCATCGTTAATGACACGATTTCAGATTGACTATTCAGCTGTGAATAGGGATTCTTTAAGAGAAGGAGTTGACTCGCGTTCGACATATGGTAAGATTTTTCGTTTTTCTGCGTAAATGAATGCAAGTTTGTGATAAACTGGATAAATGAAATTTGCGGGGTCAGATTTCCTCAAACTATTGTATGGTAATTTTGACACGGATTAGGTGAAGTAACTCGTCTCTGAATGGTTCCTTGTGTTTGGAAAACCCACCATCGAACGAGTAGCAGCGATGCTTTGCAAAGCAAAATTTTTTTTAAATTTACGTTTGCACTTTATGCTGACCTATGGTGAGTTATGAGGTTGGCGAAGGCGAATTGCAGTTATAAGTGCACGCATCGGACAGCATGGCCATGTGTCGCAAGATTTTCCGTGTTCATGCGAAACCATAGCTGTCGCTGTGGTCTGCAGGTAAGCGAGCTGCTGCCCGTCTGCGGTTGGTATCGTCGAAGCACGTGAACTGAATTTTTTGCTTAAGGGAATGAGTACTTAGTAAAAGAACAGTTATGATGTACGCGCGTGTCTAAATTGATATTGTATTGTACAAAGCACACTACTGATCCATTGCACCACCGCCTCTCCGTTTAAAATTGCATGACAGATTCGTACGTTCATTTAATTTCGCATTGTACGTCACATTGCGTTGCGTGGCTTGGCGGTAGAACGTCTAAGACGTTTGTCGCAAACCAGAGGTGTCATTTTCAGATTCGCTTGAAGGCAATTTTAGTATTATTGATAGACAATATTGCTTTAGGTAATCATTCATATAGGGCATTAAATGATTCATATCTGTCTGCCGTTCCATTGGTTGGAAAAGCTTAGAAAGAAACCTGAACTGACCAAAGCCCCATTGTACTTGAGCACCCGCGATACGTTGATGCACCGGTGCACTGCCATGTTGGATCGAACTGCATACATGTTCATCGCACAAACGGGGGGGGGGAGGACTAGGGTATCACACAAGCTGGATTTGCGCTTGTGGCACAACAGAAAAATGTTTTCCAACCCTAAACGTTATGGAAACGGTGAAATACTCTATTTGTGGCTGCCGCATACTATTGAAGATATATTAGTTTGGCGAATCAGCACCTGACACGTTGAAAATAGCGTATAACTCGATTTCCTTATGCATAAAGCAAATGAACCATTAGTGAAATTTCGGCTGGTGCCTCCAAACGCTTCTTCAAGGTACAGAGGTAGATTTTGTGACTAGATTGCATCCGTTTTGTATCAATAGACCGTTTTATGCTGTTTTTTGGTATGACTGTGACACTAAAATAGATGCATGAGGGAAATCCTTAACCTCACAACTTGAAGTTGTTTTTTTTTGTTTCAGCTGACCGGTTTTGGCATGCAAGTGCTGGAAGGTGTAGACCCAAACGCGGATAACTTTGTTGCCGCCGGCATAATACATACGAAAACTGTCCAGATCGGTTGTCTGCTGCGACTTGAACCGAAATTGAACGCATTTCGACTGACAGTTCGTAGTAGCAGAAGTACGGTGGCTTCGTACGTTTGTTTGATCGCGTCTGAATTGTTCTGACGTTTGGTGGCCGACACACGAAGCGGAAGCTTAAACGGCGCCCGTACTAACTATTCCACGTTTGCGAAACCTACTACTACCACAAGCGACATCTGTCTTCATTCCCATTCCTTTTGTTCATGTCACGTCGCCGCCGCCGCCGCCACCGCTTCTGCTCCCATTCTCACCGCCTCCACCCGCAAGACCATTGGTTGTGTCGCAGGTCAGAGGCAGGTTGTAAACAGAAATTATATACGGTCAAAAAATTATTAAACCGATAAACTATATTTATTTTTCGAGTCAGCTGATGTTTGCGCATTTGTCATGAACAGTGTTTGTTTCCTTCGCGTTTGCGTTTGTTCCTTAGGCAAAGAATTACATGTGCCGAATGTATTTGTGATTTGTACGCTGATAAACGTTTCACTTCTTACACAACTAATTATGCAAACGGTTTGCTACATAAAGTAAATGGCTCAAACTGATTTGATTTTTCTGAAAGGATGGCGTAACCGTACAGTCGTATCTAGGAACAGATTAGAATTTTTGTGGCTACAAAGCGCAAGAATACGCATTAAACAACATTTAGAAAAAGACCCACCAGCTCATAGAGCACTACAGCTCTCCGCAGACGTAGAGGGCGGCATTAAGCCATCACCAATATGGAATATACATAATTACAGTTTCTGCCTGCTTCATACTGACGGGCCGTTCACCTGCTTGATGCTACCACGGACCTCGTTGTGTGAATAACTGAATGCGTTGATCTGAATTGCTTAGTTTCCATATGGACGATGGCAGGGAAAACTCAGTTTCACAGATTGTTGTCATGCTACAAACCGTTTTCGGATACGCTGTGTACTTTCATTACAAGATTGTTCGTAGGTCAGAAAATGAAACGCAAAACAGGCTTTTATGGAAGGCCAAAGGCTGCACTAAACGAATCTGCCATGGTTGAATTTAGGTTTCGGGACCAGGGATGGTCCAGCGTTGATTTTTGTGCAATCGATAGGATCATTTGAAACGGTTTAACACAGTTTTTTTCCAGCAAATTTTAAACAAACACCATACCTTTCATAAAAGTGCACACTTCCACTTGAATAAATATTTAAAATTCCTTTAATTCGAAAAAAATCCTTTCGTTAACATTGAAAGCACGGTATTTAATGCTAGACGAAAATTTAAACCACATGCCTTTAATTTGAGAAGGAAGGTACAAAAGGATTCGAATACGGTTTTCATTGCACAACTGGAAGGCGGCAATGCTGAAGGTGTTGCTTTTAATCAGACTTAGAATAAGAAAAGAGGCACCCGTGATCTCTGCAGGTTCCTTCTGTATCACTCTTTTCTTTGAAATGTGTCACAAACCACGTAATTTCATAACTAATCCAATCAGACGCTTCACAGGATATTCTAATGTCAATCGTAAAACTGCTATCTTACGACGTCAGACAGCACGCTGGTTTTCTTAAGGCACTTTGGCGGTCAAACTTATGCAAAACAGCGAATGTTCACGAGCCACTGATGCGACGCGAATGCTTGACCGTTTCCTAGTCTGTCCATTGGTTGACCGTGGCCGAGTCATGGTAGCAACAGCCGTAAGTGCGATCGTCTACTGAGTATGGCCTCCTGTTTTGACGGTAGCTAATGGTACTGTTCAGATAAGCGGCACTGCCTTGCGGATCGGATCGTATCAGCTTTGCTTCCGAGTTGTCCACGTGACTACTGTTGCTTAAGAACGATAAATCAGAGTTAAACTGTAACGCTTCCATCAACGAATGACGGTATGGACGACTTCCGGTTAACGTGGCCGGTCGACGGTAGCCATTCGCTCGGTTTACGCTTACACCTGAGACTCTTGACTGATCGGAAGCATCGCGTAGTCGGACGAAATTAGCTCTATAACAATACACTGTGTGAACATATGTAAATGCAGCAGCAACAACAGGCATATGTGAAACAAACCGCAGATACCGAACCACTTGACTACAACACAACCAAATGCAACAACAAACATCGATGCCTGCTGCACCTGAATTGTTCAGTGGTTCGGTCTCAAACGTCGAGCCGGCATTTTCCAGTACAGTAGAGTCACTCAGGCGGTTCGAGATGAGCAGGTTTCGAGGCTCAGCATTTACGGTGTGGATTTTACAGCTATAACAAACATTCGCTTCCGAGTGAACGTCGTCACAGAATAAAATTAACATGGTCAAAACAAAGGAATTAATTTAGATCTGATTGATCATGATTTTCATTAACGTTTTTTATCTTCACTAAATTTAAGACCAACGCTGTACACGAGTTAATAAATGAACTTGCTGGATACGTTAAGCATCGTGAATGTTAACAATTCACAAACACCTGTCGATGACACGCAAAAGGTAATGTATAGAGTGAGATTTATAAGACATTTGAGGCATTTAGTTCACAGACATTTGACCAAAACAACTGTGGCAAGGTTGAACATCCCTCGAACTTCTGTGAATACTGGCGACAAGCAAAGCATGGGTGATGGAGACGACGAGAAATCGTAAATATGAGGCGGATAGACCGTAACAACAAAACAAAGTAAATGAATAGTACAAAAGAGACGACTGGAGGAATTGGTTCAGCTTTGATTTCTGGCGCATTTGTGCTCTAACTGAGCTTGTGAACTAGTGCAACATGAAAGTCAAACACTTCAACACGGGTAATTGGTGGTAATAAATGCATAGAAACTGCCAAAAGACCAAATGGGTGTGGGACAAACGAAAGACGCTTTTTTACATCTTCAAGAGAACTTTTAGAAAATTCTTGGTCTACACAGGGCACACTTAGGCATCAAATCTGCTTTCGAATAAGAATATGTCCTTCTATGATACAGTAACCTGTGCCTTATAGTAAAAGTGTTGTAAAGCGGCAAATGCAGCGGACATCACAAAACAGAAATGTTTTGCTTATGCAAATAGCTTAAGGTAATGATCAACAAACACACGAGTTGAGTAAGGTAGAACTATGCGGCTGGTTGGAAGGGTGTTATCGTAACCGTTCGTATGGAAAACGTTAGCTATGATTGAAGCATATTGCTTACATAAACTTATATCGTGACAGAACGTCGGAACTCACCTACGCCCACGCATGATGGTAAAAATATTGTTTAGATTATTACATGAAAAGTAACAGACGAAACAGTATAGTGTGGCGTTTGTGAGCGGATAAGAAGAATACTGTATATTGGTTAAAGGCACCGTCACAAATTCGATGACAGTGACATCGGACAGGTCACAATCTTATACTGGGACACAACCAGAACCGGTCAATAAATAGGGGAACCAACATTCAGCAAAGTTTACGGTACTAATAGTTTTAAGAAGAAATGAGCAACTCACCTAAGTGGATCGCATTATTAAATAAGTTACCTACATAACTCCCAAACACCATTTTCCCATGCTTCCTTTTAAGTTTGCCTTCAAGTGTTGTACCACTGTCAACCTGCACATTTTCATAGAGATTACGCATTTTGTGTACCGTAATGCCTTCCTGTTCGTAAATGCTGTGTTCAAATTCATAAATTCCCATTTTGAGTAATCCACCTTGCCATCCATTTACAGACTGTAGCTGGCAATGGGTTTCAGAAATAAATATGTTACCTTTGTTTGATCTCTCCAAAGCCCCATGATTCGTCTGGATTTGGCCGTTTGCTTTGAGATCCGTTTGAGGATATGACTAACGACAATTAGAAGTCTTCAGAACGAATAAAGATTTTATGCAGTCAGTACCTTGATGGTGATTTTGGCCACAGTCGACAGAGTTAACCCAATGCATATCCTTGTTGTTCGAACGGCTTCGTCGCCGTGACCGGAAGCGGGCTATCTTCACACACGTGACGCCGATTACGAGGAAAAGCAACAGAAATAACAAGCCACCAAATATTCCCGCTAACAGTGCCACGTCGAACATCTTGTCTGTGAATACGAAGAAAAGAGTGTAAAAGAGGTGATTTAATTTAAAATATTATGTAAGTGACGACATGGCAACTGCGAAAGCTAGAGGTAAATTTCTGCCACAAAATTAACGAGTTCAGTTTATGAAAAGTTTTAAAAGCTGAAGTTCACACCCAGATATTCTGGGGTAGCTTTTAAGAGTGAAAACTTTAAAAATCACATTTCGAACGCTGACACAGACGGATTTAAATGGCGAAAACTTACCGTGTAAAGAAAGACATTTTCGTTTACTTTGCACCAATACTGTGGTTTTTTTGCATATGGCAGCAACGGCTATAAATCAAATTTAATTTGGACAGCCAGGCGATGGAGTCGGTTTCCAATGTGCCGATTCGCTTGTTGAATTTTCTTGATTCACATTGGTTGACGATTGGTCGACTGTTTTGTCTGCCTAAGTGCAGTCGCACGCGTGGCAACCAGGCTTATCCCGAATTTTATTCAAGGTTATCTGTTGTGCCAAATAAAACCCGGGCAAAATTCTTCTCGGATCGTCGATTAGGTGCTTGTCTGGCACATTGGAATTTTGCCAGATTTTCCTCCGGTCCTCATTGGCGTCGAAAGATAATGTCATTTATTCGTGATCAGTTTGCCAGAATAGTTTTCGCGATAACAGTCCAGCCGTGGGGTAGTATTTGTGGTTCTGATAAACAGGCAAATTTAGTTCATCCTGGATTTGGCGTTACTCTCTTAGGCAGGTCTGGCGCCTTCTCATGTTGGACAGAGGCATGTCTGAGAGCTCCGGTAATAAGAGAACGGACTGCTGTGGCGGATTCCTGTTAGGACTCTTACGGTGTTCTTATGATGGCGTTGATGTTGCATGAATGGCTAAATTTGAGCCATATCGCTGCACAATATTACGCTGTCAGGTGAGGGCATTAGATCTACAGCATGCTTCCGCTAATCTCTGCACGATGTGGTTCCGAGGCTAGGTCTTTCATGATTTCGAAGTTGTTCTCGCAACGTGAGGATGCGTTGCAAGGTAACTGCCAGATATTTCGGGTTGGTCTCCTTTTTTACTCGATCGCCACAGAAAGATATTTCGAGGCTAGCCTTTGCTATGCCGTTGTTGAGAAGAAAGGCGGTAGCAGTTGTTTTTGACAAGTTGGGGAGGAGGTGCCAGCGATGATAATATTTTTCCATTGTCTTCAGGTCGGCAGTTAGGGTTCGAACGACGTGATCGAAGCTTCTGTCTTCGAACGCAAGTGCCATGCTGTCCACGTAAGTAAGATTACTGGCTGATGGCGAGGTCGCTAATAATAAAGAGTAGGGATGCCGCAATTCGTCATTTACTGCTCCGGTGGAGCCTTTCTGGTAATCTAAGTACACAAAGAGTATTCGGTTGCTCACCACTGATGTTAAAGGCGTACGGTGCGCGACATTGTAGTATCATTGCAAATTTCACTAACAGACCATGTTTCCACATAGTGCTAAGGCGCAGCTGATGTCTCAGAGTACGATTCCAGTCTTTTGCCTGTTTTGGAAGCCGAATTCAATGAGCAAACTCAATGTAATTACTTGGTCGGAACGGCTCCTTCAGGGCCGGAAGCCTGTCTGCTCATGTGACAGTGCTGGCTCTGTGACAGGTAAAAACGTGCCAACAGCACCAGCTCCAGAGACTTCTGTGCCGTGCTGAGGAGCGAAATAAGCTAAGCTTGCAGCTTGATGCTTCATTAAGTGGTTACTCAGGCTTCAAGATGTCAACCACTTTTCCATCTTCCAGACTGTTGATATGTCAGCCGGTGCGGTGAACCACTCTCGACGGCTGTCTCAGCAGGAGCTCTGAGAAAATCTCGTCAAGTCCTGCCGCTTTTCCATATTTGGTTTCAGAGAGACCAAAATCAATCTCCATATGTATGGGACGGAAATCTACGAAGTTGGGGGTAGTATGGCTATCACTGCCTTCAGCGCTTGACATGTCTTCTGCTTAATTTTTTCTCTGATACTGCGGTAGTACAAGACCGATAGAAGCCTATATTACAAATTCTCCCTCAAGATTCATTCGTACCAACGGAGTCAGAGAAGCGGAGCAATATGAGGGGTTTCCGCCATGGTCAGATATCAATTACAATTAGCAGGCAACACCATCTCAGTCTACCGGATGGGCCACTGCAGCATTTCAGGCCTTCACCACAGCAGGAGAAAACTGTAAACTTAGGAGTCGATGGAAAATTTCCGATTCCCTGTGCAGTACCTGACCAATTTTCAGATTTCAGTTCCTATGTGCTATGCACAATAACCTCTCGAAGGAAACAAATTTTCATCAGCATCCAAACATAACGGTTTCGTATGCTCAGCTTACCGGGAATTACGAGCCTCGCCGTGTTGCTGGGGTTTGAAAAGGCGGCAACGGAACGCGACCTGACGTGGAAGTCGTACGGTACACCGTGTCGGAAGTATGAAGAGTTGACGCCTAACTGCGTGGACCGAATGCGGTCCTTGAACACGCTGAATCGCGGCATCTCCGAGTCATGTTTGGCGACGATCGTTTTGTTGCTAAGCAAAATTCCAACATACATTGAATTTATGGCCAACGGACAGATGCTTCCAAATACCGAACATTTTCCCGAAACTCGAGCCGGTAATAAAACACCGGAATGCCGAGATCTTTTGGGGGGTCCCACATGAAAACCACGTTTCCAGCCGAGAAATGCAGTCTGAAATTTTCTGGCCTTTCAGGTATCGGTCCTAAAACAGCTGTTGTACGAACATCGATAGTCAAGCAGTCGACCGTCAATACCGATCGGTGCGTCCACGTCCGGAAAGTAGGTGAATCCGGACGAGTCGGTTGGCAAAGCCGTTCCGATGTGGTCATCGTCTAAAGAAGAGAAGTTCTGTTGGAAACCGTATGACATCACGCTTTGTTTATATACACTGTTCGTTACCCATTGTCCTACCAGTGACACTTCGGGTCCCTCCCGCGCCGAGCTTATTGCGAGGAGTGATTTCGAAAGTGAATGCGACGTTGGGCTGCATGTGACTTGCCACGTAGCGGGTGGTCGTCGAGGACACGTTGAGCGTTTCCCACAGTTCGGACAGACTGTTCCTCCAGAATCTATATACAACTAAATTTTCAATGATCGAACTCAACTCGTTTTCTATCATTCACCTACCTCACGAGAAAGAATTGCTCGTGACCGCCATCGAAGCCAGGAATCCACTCGATGGTCACGTCGAATGGACTGCTCTGAATCATTATGTCCTCGACCGGCTGCGGCACCGTGTCTGCAAGAGACCGACAGTCATTAAACACTGGGCAGAACGTTATGTCATCATACCCAAAACTCGTAGCAACACTGATGCAGTGATGGTCGCTACTGGACTGCTGACCACACA
Organism: Soboliphyme baturini; assembly: GCA_900618415.1. Taxonomy (NCBI): domain Eukaryota; kingdom Metazoa; phylum Nematoda; class Enoplea; order Dioctophymatida; family Soboliphymatidae; genus Soboliphyme; species Soboliphyme baturini. The sequence goes on along the minus strand of UZAM01011596.1, from coordinate 2,863 downwards.
TTCGTAGGTACCGTAGTCATTCGCCTTCGCGTAAGGAATTTTCAGAATTCCGTCCCTTTGGCGAGCGTAAGTGGAGAAAGCTCGCTCATTTTTCTACAACGACTGAGACTGTAATAATGCATAACATATCATTATGATGAAACGTATCCGTTCATTATTCTGCTAGTGCATCTGCATCGTCAAGATCTTTAAAGGATTTACTCCGTATACAAATTTATTAAACAAAATTCCGATGATTCTGCTCGATCTCGATCTATCTTCAAGAAGGCGTTATGTAATAACAACCGCAGAGGCAATGTCAACAATTTGTTTGGTTAATATTTATTGGCATCGCTGACTGCTGAACATCGTTAAT
>UZAM01011561.1:3478-15107 GCA_900618415.1 Soboliphyme baturini | reverse complement strand
TGAGAAGTCACAGCTACGATGGCTTGGGCATGTGTTGCGAATGCCTCCAGAAAGGAAGGCTAAGCAACTGCTCCTTGGAAATCCGACCGGCAAAAGGCCCAGGGGACGGCCAAGGTTAACCTGGTGCAAACATATGGAAAGAATCTGTTCGAGAAGCATTTGTCTTTTGCTGAAGCTCAGACTCTGGCACAGGATCGGGAACGTTGGAAGCACTGTCTGACGCGTGCGCCTCCGCGGCCCGAAAGGAGAAGCGGCGATGGAAGATGAAGAAGATATGCTAAGATTGATAACTGCTATTTCATATATGAAGTACGTAGATGATAAGGCTAATGCTTCAATTATTTACCTTGTTAGATTATCAAAATTTCTGTTTGTCTTTAAAAATGAATCTACTGTAGTTAAATTGCATTAGACAGTTTCTTTTGTCAGTTTTTTTCATACTAGAATTATTATTTAATGGAAAATCCGATTTTTTCATAAATTTTGAATCAACCAGATTTATATGCAGGCTGGTTAAGGTATGAAACAATGGATAATTTCGAATATAGTATTGCATCGTAATAACCGTGAGTTTGTTAAGGAGGTAACGAAGAAGGCCGACATGGAATTCATACGGCAGCTCATGGGCTTGTCGATATTCGATGAGGTGAAGCGGATGAACAAACGGCAGGTTATCTACCAAGTGCTGAATTGCGCGATGATCGTCGGATCGGCCCTGATGATCTGGAAGGGTTTGATCGCGATTACCGGCTCCGAAAGTCCTGTGGTGGTGGTGCTCAGCGGTAGCATGGAGCCGGCATTTCATCGCGGCGATCTGCTGTTGCTGACCAACTACGAATCTCAGCCGATTCGCGCCGGCGACATTGCAGTATTCAATATCGAAGGTCGCGACATACCGATCGTCCATCGCGTTGTAAAGGTACACGAGAAAGAGAACGGCACAGTACGATTCTTGACCAAGGGCGATAACAATGCTGTTGACGACCGAGGCCTGTACGCACCAGGACAGTACTGGCTAGAACGCAAGGACGTGGTTGGCCGGGCACGTGGGTTTCTGCCCTACGTAGGAATGGTCACCATCCTGCTGAACGATTACCCAAAATTGAAGGTTATCATATTAGTGACTTTAGGTTCGCTGGTTCTGCTGCGTCGAGAGTGATGGTAATATTGCTAGAAGAATTTTTTTATGCCAAAAAGTTTGATGAAGTTTTCTTGGTATTATTGAATCTGTTATGTTCTATGAGTCAGTTGGTTTCCACAGTTAACTTTCTTTGTGGATTTTTTTGTCTTATTAAATTTGGTTGAGAAACTGTTATTTGGCTGAAACTAGTGCTGAAAGTTCGCGTCACCATGGCAACAAACTCGTAAACATTATCTATAATTTGTAAACATTAGCAGCATTGTGTCTTTCGGCTCCTCACCATAGATTTCATTATGTTAAAAACTGATTTCTTTTGATTGATCATAATCTGAATGTCAGATATTTTTTGAATAATTCTTCACCAGGCATTAACTGATGCGCATTTCAGATAAAATTACAACCGAAAGTTTCAGTACCCTGTCGAAGCTACCAAGAATCTACTGCAACACTCTTTGAGCTCGCTCTGTTCGACAGCCAAGTACTGGGCACAGTTCTATTAGTTCACACCTTACAGGCAAATACGGTAAATACCCAGCTGAATACTTCTATTCTTTCAAATGGTTAAGATGCATTCATAAATATTTGCACAGCGACAATATTTTCGACTAGTATAAAGTGCGGTTTAAACAAGGAATCGCAATGATGTTAAGGCCGGTTGTGGTGTCGAATTTGGACTTCTAGTCTCCGCTACACACAAGAAGAATGTACATTTGCATACACCGATTTCAAAGTGCTAAAATTGTCCTTGTAAATGTCTTAGAGATTGAATTTACTGGATATGAAGCATTTAATGTGAACCATTACTAGGAGGAAAAGTAAATCGTTTACCTTGACATGAGTGAGTCACGTGGTTCCATGACGTCTACAAAAGTATACGTCCTGCATCTTTGAACTCGCTCGGCGTAGTCGCCCAATCTGCTTGGTTCTAGCTGCCCAAGGAACTTTAAGCAAGCTACCACTCAATGGTATTATGTAACCCGCAGTACTTCGATTTAAAACTGATCATTGCGTTGCTACAATTAAAACTTGTTGATAAACACAGTAATATCCATTACATTTTGGGATTACTACCGAAACAGTTTTGATATTGATCCGCTTATACCTGGACGCTGTCAAAGTCTAGTTATTGCTATCAAACAGAATATTTGCACTTTGCAAACATTCGTCCATGGCGTAGACGTTGATCACAACGTCTGTTACAGATCGACGGGTGGAATCAGCGAGAGCTAGCTGTCGAATTAGATGGCCCTATTGCCTAATTGTTCTGTTGTCTACTGCCATGTGTTACCGGCAGTGCACAAATCATTTCGTCAATTTCGAATGCAACATTTCTTTATGCAGTGGTGTTAAACTATATCATCAATGTTCATGTTCTTGAGTTCGTGTTTGAACGTAACGTCGACAGGAGATAACCTCAGTCTGTAGGTCTGATATGTTTTATGTACGCTTCCTTTAAGGCATAATGGGCCTCTGGATCTTCTAACCTCTGCTCAAGGAAGAGCTGCTTTTTGACATGCACAGATCGTCATATTTGCGACCTCTAAATCATGAACAGTAGCTACTGTGTGCTTACGCAGCTTCAGTCCGGTATCAGGAACTAAAAAGGAGCTGTTATACGATTTTAAAGTTTCTCGTATGACTGGGAATCCTATAGATATCCAGAAATCTATTTCATTTCCTAGCAACGGAGATTACAGGATGCTTTTTTAATTTGTAATCCATGCATCTGATGGTAGACTGGCAGAGGTACGAATAGATTTTAACAGATAACCTCATCTCAATACTTGGCTCTGCCTTTATCGCGATAATTCTAAAACAATTGTCGATAGTATCACAAATTAAACTGTAAGAAATGACCTTAGATCGAAAATCTTGCTGTACGAAGATTCATGAGTGCTTCAACGTAATACTGCAAAAATAGCATCGTTACTGTGCGAAATAAGCTCAAAATCAATAAAGCCGAAAGTGAATAGGAGGAATGAAAAATCGTGCATATCGCTGACCTGTTCAAGAACATCTTTAATGTTTGCAGCAAATCTATACGTGTGAAAGGCAAAAAAATGTGTGAGTGAGTCACACCACTCACATGATTTTAGTCTTCATGGACATGAATGGTTGTCGCATATTCAACGACAGACAGTTTCATGCATTCTGTAGAGATAATTATCATGTGTGCCACTTCGTGAACTTTATTCTACATATACATCATGCCTTAAAACTGAAAGTCGAGTCTTTTATACGATATCAGAGTTAATAGGTAGAAAAATTTTTTTTGAATGATACGGAACGTCAAATCAATTATTTGTATGTTCCAATATTTCGGATAATGTTGCATCCGTCTTCATGAAATGATGTCATACAAAATAATGTTTCCACCATGACAAGTGAACTGAAGTGCATCCTCTTCGTTATGTGGCTGTCACACCATCAGCCATAAGGTTTTACATTTTTGACTAAAGTTCTTTTTACTCTTCTGTATTGATCATTACGCGAAATGCCTTGATGACATTAGTAGAATTGTACCTTTCCACCGGTGCTTCATCGTTTTCACGCTGATCTTCTCCTAGATAAAGATCGAGGGTCGTTCTTTGTGCCTGCAGAAGGGCGCAAATTTGGAGCCGAAATGTCAGTTTCTGATGCATGCATTAACCGGAAATTTTGTTTTTTCGCATGAATAGGAACGCACTAACCAAAACCTTATGTTCAAAGCAAAAGCGTATCGAAATCTCTTGGAGAGGCCTGCATCCAGCACTGCAACATCAAAGGCTGATGACGATTTTCAAGCTTGCTCTAACGTCCGTAATCCGTCAAGCTTTTACCTATCTACTTTGTATTTTTCATGTGTAAAGAGTTTTAGGAAAACTTCATGTTCATTTTATATAACCACTTTTACTATCAGGTCAAACAGTGCTCCAACGTTTCCGATCCTGTGCCAGAGTCTGAGCTTCGACATAAGACAACCGGATTCTATAACAAACTCCTTAAATATATTTGCAGGAGGTTAATTTTGATCGTTCACTGGCCTATTGCCGTTCGGCTGGGCATAAAGTAGTGCCTTCCTTTCTGGAGGCATTCGCAACATATGCTCAAACCACTGAAGCTGCGATTTCTCAGTCTAAACAGGCAACGGCTGTACAACATGGCGTTCGCGGATGTCTGGATTCCGAACCACATCGAGACGCGTCTCAGAAACTCAATTTCAGTCGCTTGCAAGGTGGATAGAAGGTTTTCAGTCATAGCCCACCATTCATATCCGAAGGTGAGCATGGTCGTGAAGATCGACTTGAACACCGAGAGGATTATCTTCAGACTCAGCTGTGTTATAGACAAGTGGTTTGAGCTAGTTCACACAGAACGTCACTGGCTGCTCGCCGGTTCATTTCTTCCTGATATTTTCCGTCGCCAGTGAACACGACCCTGAGGTACTTGAATTTCTCAACTGCTTCTCCATTAATCTGAAGAGAACAACAGGCAGGAAAACAAGAAAGCATTAGGCTTTTCATTTCAGACACGTTCTCGCGCATGCCAGCCACGTCGCGCTCAGCTGCAAGCCTTTCCTGAGAGCGCTGTAGTTCAGTTTCAGGAGATGCCAAGAAAAGGTAGTCTGCAAACAGCAGCCTTCTCGTCTCGAGGAAAACTTCCATTTAGTAATATTCTTACTTTTGTTTGCAGTCGTAATATCATTTATACAAAAAATCTGATTGACAAATCACAAAAAATCTGATTAACAAATCAAATCAGATAAGTTCAAAACGAATCTAGAATTGAATAACAACAGATAAAATAAATAACAAAAAACAGCAAGAATATTAAATTACCAGAATGGAAAACCATGCACATTTGGCATCAACCATACTTTAATTGTATTTTGCCTTAACCTGTAGAAAGTTGGCAGCAGAGGGTATAGGTCGATAATATATACTTGCCGATCTCATCGTACTTTCGCTTTTAGAATAAATGCCACAACGATGTCAGTAAACAGTAAGAGAAAGCGGCGAAATAAGCAGATCGCGAAGAAAAAGATTTTGGGTTATCTGCCAAAGCGAAACAATCGAAATGGACGGGGCCCTCAAGCAAAGCGTAAGAAGATGCTTGATAAGAAGAAAGATACAAACAGAAACGATGACAGGAAGCAGTGGTACAACGAGCCGCTGGGCAGCCGTAAAACTGCGGGTGTTTCGCCGAAGAAGCAGGTCTCTTTTTCCGATGAAACTATGAAGATCGATGCTGGAGATGAGCCTTTTCGGCTGAACACTAGTTCTTCTTCGACCTTGGCTGAAGTCTGTGGAATTAAGTCGATTCTGAAAAAGAAACGGGCTAAAGACCGTGTTGACGGGGAGGCTTCTGTGGTTGATGCTGAGAGTTCGGCAGCGGGTAGCAGTGCTGCCATGAAGTTCGGCATGGATGACTTGTCCAGTTCGTTTAAAGAATCCGAACTCTCTTGGGATACTTCCATAGCAGAGACTCCTCAAGAAGCACGTATGAGCAGGCGGAAAATGGCGGATGATGTGAAACGTCAGCGATTGGAGAGTTTGACTGTTGATACCAGTGCAACATCATCCGGTATTAGCGAACACGATGAGTCTACTGCCCCGGAAGGAGGGAAAGATTCCGACCTTTCATGCGATGCTTCGATAGTGGAGTCTTCAAACCCCACACCGATGAGTCGACGAAAAATGCACAACGAGTTGAAACGAGTGCGACGAATGAAGAAGCCAAACTACGAGCTGATCTACAAAGCGAAAAAACTGTGGGAAAAAGTGCGGGAGTGAGTGGCAATTTACGATGTTACCTCTGTCTAGCGATGATGCATTGGCGTTTCACCACTGTTGATTTCTAAGGCTATGATTATATTTAGTTATAGTCGTTTGTATTTAAGTTATGTTATTAAGCTCTGTCCTTATTCTTTACCCACTATCCGCTAAAGCAAGCTTTTAGATAGGTCTGTTTTGGCCTTACAGATTTTGTTGAGTATAAAGATTTCAGGTATTGTTCCAGTGATGATTTTTGAGAAAGCTGTTTGCTTAAAAATGTGGTTTAAAAATCGTTGCCTTAAATGTTTTGAGAACCGTCTGGAAGTGGTAAGTATACTGCGAGTTAGCCAGTTCAAAATTTATGCGTATGCTGTGGGTACGTGACTGGAACGAATGAGGTTCCCATGAGTTTCCGTTGTAATTTAAATTAATGTGTCGATTGCGATGCAGTCATGTGGCTGCGTTCGTCGCCAGTTGGGATTAAGAATATTGAGCTTTTCGCAAAAAAACACCTGTGCGTTTAAATAGATCTTCAAGGAATTATACGTTTTTTCATTAGAACAAATATAAAAAATATTGTACCATCCTACATGAAAGAATGAATACAAATAATCACCAGTAACGGTTGTATATGGCATGGGAGAAACAAAAATGATTATGCCCCACATAAAGCAAGAATGATTATACAATACTTGAAGCTGTTGCATTCAGTTCTTGTTTTTTCGTCATTTTTATAATAAATTCTGCTTTTAATCTCGTCTTTATTCGTCTGATGCATTCCTTTGCTCCTTTCTCGTCCATCTTCATTTGCTTCTTCGTTTTCTTTTCTCGACATCTTGTTCTCGTTGGTTTTTTCATCCTTTATTCTCGTCGTCATTATCTGCTTCTATCTGTCTGCCTCTTCTCACATGTCTTCCTCTTCTTTCCTCTCCTCACTCGTCATTTCTTACGCCTTCACCTTTTACTCATACTTTTTCGTCTTTCTTCTCTTCCTATTCCTCTCTTTCAGTCATTGTAGCTCTCCCATTTTTGGTTTGTTTTTGTTTGCTATTTTGCTTTTCATTTTTAATCATCCATATTCTCATTTTCTTGTTTTTCCACTTTTTGTACTTTTCTGCTCGCCTTTCTTTTCCTACTCTTCCTTCTCTTATTCATTTTTTGCTTGTTTTTTGCCTCCTTTTCTACCTCTGCCTCCTCTTCCTTCGCTTCTTCTGTTTCTTTTTATACTTGTGATGCCTCTCGTTGCTGTTGTTTTTTTATGATTTTTTGAAATTGTGAAGTTTGATCTTTTCACTTTTAGCCGAACCGTTCAAGCTGCTGTCAGGGAGAAAGCTGTCGCCCAGCTGTTTGCTCTTGTCCAGGGCAAGGCGAAGCAGATCATTTTTGCTCATGACACGGTGCGAATCATTCAGTGTTTGATGGCTGTAAAGAACCGAGATATTCGGAATAAGCTTTTCGATGAACTAAAAGGTAACGTATTTACATATATTGTTTCTGAGTTAACGCAGGTGCATTTGAAGTTGAAGCTGAAAGTTTACTACTTGAACAAGGTCACCAAAGAATCTTGCTTGTAGCGTAAGTAAAAGAAATATATTCTCGAATTAAATAGACAAATATGCATATTCGATATGGTCCGGAGTACAGAAAGCAGCGATAGCTTTGGTGTACAGCCGCTGCTTCTCCAGAATGACAAGTCACAGCTGCGATGGTCTGGGCACGTGTTGGGAATATTTGCAGAAAAGAAGGCGAAACAGCTACTACTTTTCCTACCGACTGGCGGAAGACCCCGGAGACGACCAGGATTAATATGGGGGATGTGTACTGAAGGACCCTGCTATACGTTCCGGTTATCTTCTACCGAAGTTCAAACACTGGCACAGGATCGGGAACGCTGAAAGCATTGTCTGATGCGTCTACCTCCGCATCCCGAAAAGACGAGCGGTTATTGAAATGGATTGATTTATGCATGTTAGTACTTGACCCTGGCCTGATTCATGAGTAAGATATAACTTTATTCAAATTACGTGCGGCGCAAAGGTTTTGGTGCAGGACCAATGGCTGATATTACCAACTTTTCTCAACTGCAGACGATATGATATACAGAGGTACGGTGATAAGAGATAGTCCGAATGTAGCTACAATTGTCTGTTGCTGTTTGTATGAAGTTTGAAGGCAAAAGCTTAGCAAAAAGTCAAAAATGAACAGGAGCGACATCACGAGTCGACCACCAATGCGAATGGTAACCGACATCAACCATCTGCATGCCTTTGATTCCGTCATTTCAGAGTCAATCATCAGACGTATGCTGGAAAAGAAAAACATCAGGACCTTCTTAAAATTAGATATATTAAAATCTCGCATGACAAAGACTAAGGACACGATAGCTGGGGACGACAGACCCGCTGTAATTTACTCCATAAATGCCAGATGTCCTACCTTGATCAAACCGCCCGACCATTACGAACAAGGATGGTTGATCAAAAGAAGAGAGCTAGCATCAATAGACTAACTAGGAAAAAAAGCAACGCTTAGAAAAAACTCGGCAACGACTTTTCACCAAATTTCTACCGCACACAGTGTTCATTTTAACTACCCACCATAGTTACAACGGGAAGCATCTACGAAGAAAGGACATTTGCCAAAGCTCTCTTAATTGAGATAAGACCCATCCTCGTGAGCAAGGATGAAGGCATTTATATCACTTCATCATGGTGAAACTTATGTAAACCTCAAACAAAAATGCCAGTAAGGTCATCCGGTGGTGAAGAAGTCGTGTGTGAGAGTGAGACATGGAAGTTTGCGTTTAATTGAATCGCACGACAAAACACTGTAAGCGAGGCAGAGTAAGACGTGCGACGAAATCAGTCATTGAACAACATTGAATATTACTGATGCCAACGAGAGTTGTACAAAGCTGAAGTGGTAGTGGCCGAATAAGACGTTACCGCATTGCGAACTGCCCTATAACCGATGGCGCTGAATTAAATAGAAAGAAATAGAAAGATAGGATATTATCAAATGGTGTTTGTACGTAATATGCGACGAGGGATCTTTGGGAAACCATTTTATATAACTGTTGTGAATTTTCATTTCTGTTCATATTATAATGACTGTTTCTGTTATTCGGTTATTTAAATACTGATTATAGGCGATGTGCTGGAAATTGCGAAAACAAAGTATGGCCGATTTTTTGTAATAAAGATGCTGAAATATGGGTAAGTATTCCGAAGGGCTGGTTTAAAGCTGTTTCTTGCTACCCATCCATAGGTTCAGGTTTGAGGCAAATATTGACATGCTTTTGTTCTACTATAATTTCAAGGGATAAGCTGCCGTTGCAGTTAAATTGAAGTAATCCATTATGTATATGTTTTGCAGTAATGTCTTTTCTTTCGAATCTGTATAATGTCAGATGATTGCAAGTCATTCCTTGTACCAGGTTTAGTTTGCAGCTTGTCGAAACATGCGGCTAAGCCCTGTCTTCAGTTTGGTCCTGATACTTTCCAGCCATGAATTTTTCGCCGTGCCTCGGCTTTTTCAACATGGATTCGACGCAGTGTTAATTCTAATGTTGATCAGCCGTTTGTCGTGACTGGTCGAAAGTGAGAACTATTGTTTTTCATATCGATGCATCACTGAGCGTCATTTTTAGCATCTTCCGGTAACGTAGCATAGCATGAAGCATCTGTGAACTTATCCGGTAGATGAATTGAATATTCTCCAGAAGGGCCTCCATTTTTATTCTGAAGAAGTTTTAATGTGTATACCTAGAAAATCTTGAGTACCACTGATGTTTAGCCAGGCGCAGTTAGTGGATCAAAACTAGTTTCTAACTACGGCGAGATTTCGTTTCATGCCTGAAATGAATGCCAGTGATAATAATAATGTTTGAAAGTAGACATGGATATTTTTCTTTATAACAGTAAATAAAAAATGTTATCGAAAAAAGGCGAATATTTCGGTCAAGGGTTAAATGGTGGTTTTTGGCTACGAGCTCCATCATCGTAGTGACTGAATTACCTCGATGCAAAAATTTAATATTACCAGGAACAGTTAGTCAGCTTAATTGACATGATCCTTTCAGTAGTGTCGCGGAACACGAAATCAGCATAAAACAAGACCTACCCTTACTCCATCATTCGCATCTTGTGTTATTGCGCAGTTTCCTCTTTCAGAACTCCCTTCCAGCGTAAATACGTCATCGAATGCTTTTATAAGCACATCCCTGAACTCGTCCATCACACGTACGCGTCCGACGTGGTCGAGTTTGCGTACAGTGGGTACTGCTCAGCACTTCAGCGGTACCACATGGTCTCTGAATTTTACGGTCCGCGTTTTTCTGCTTTCAAGGTAAATTTGATTTTCGTAACCATGTATGCTGTTATATCTGCTATATTGCTGTTCTGTACATAAATTGCTTAGTGTGTTTTCTGGAGGAGATCGTTCATTTAGTCATGTATGCGCAGCAGTCGGTATTATTTTGTGATTAAATTTGGCTTTAATTTGAAAAGCTTAAATATTTATTTTTGACTGTTTGATCGAGGATCGATGCAGCCATTAAGGCATTTGATGGCACACTATGACCTCGTAGAGAAAATCGCCTTCTGATGACAGTGATTTTGAAGGCAGCTTCACTGACAGATGCGACGCGTACAACAGCTGGTTTTGGTTTTGTTCACTAAATTAATTACTAAAAAAACTGTCGATCACGAAGACACATTTTGCTTGTCGCCTAATAATTGTTTTCTTATGCAGGAGTTTTTGTAGTCCCTGTTTCAGATCTGGACTATATGTATAGTTTGCACAGAAGTGTAGTTGTATTTAAGCTCTTACTCATCCAGTGTATTGTAGGTTAGCTACTGTACGTTGATTAAATTGTCGGATCATGTTTCCCTCAAATAACATGAAGGCTTGCTTCTTTGGAGGTTGGAAATCTACTTGATTAATGGAATTATTGAAATGTATACTTCAGACTGCTTTCCTTGTGAACGTTTTTGTTCAAAGGTGGTAGAATAAATTGCTTTTTGACTTCAAGACGGTATACTTGTAAAAAGAGTTCCTGATGTACAGTTGACCTTTGAAATCAAAGAATTTTGTAGTATCCGGCAGAAGCTTTTAACAGACTGATGAACCTGCCACCTTGATATCTGCAAGCTTCTGTCATCGCTATACATAAATAAAAGATGGTGCTGTAGGTAGAGAATGAACATCTACACGAGTCCTTATCTGCGAGTGCTATTTAATACTGTTAATTACTGTTAATGTATAATCCTGAGAAAGAGAATGTTGTATTCGGTAAATTAAATATGGTTAAGAACTTTACCGTATCTGGGAAATTTACACAATATTAACTTCTATTAATTCTATACCAATAAACTAATTTAATAAGTCATGAATCAAATCTCTCATTTGTCTCTAAGCAGTAAACTGGAGCTAAGGCAATATGAAAGTTCTCACTGCTTTTTAGGGGGACAAAGTTGAATCGCTCAATGCCGTACTTGAAGAACAACCAATGATGAAAGACCACATTTTGAAAATCCTAAAAGAACGACTGCTGGCTCTGACTCTCAAGTAAGCGACCACTGGCGCTTTTTAGCTCCTCTTTAGCCGGGTACAAATGTTCCTTCTTTTGGACCTTTGTGCCATAGTTTAGTCACCTAGAAAAGGAGTAAAGACTCGGGTAAAGACGGAAAGCCAACACATGCGATAACATGGTCCTAATCTCATAAATTCTAGC
>UZAM01011557.1:2769-13666 GCA_900618415.1 Soboliphyme baturini | reverse complement strand
CAGAACGGGTAGCGACTCCGTTGCTGACTGGTGTCTTCGTCGTCGTTGCGTCGGTCTTCGTCAGCCGTCGCCTTCTGCCTCAGTCCCCGAACAGCCTGCGTGGCCTTTGGTAACCCGGGCGACGACAGACCCGGTATGATTTTCGATGGCGTCAATACCGTAAATGGCATGTGGATATCCTTTACGGAGACTTTGCTAAGGTTTCAAATCCTCGTCCTTTCTCATTCGGGCTTGGGACAGGCAACGGTGGAGTTGTGTAACTACTGAAACTGGGCTAAAAATTTCTAATGATTTGTACACAAACGATAACGAAGGAGAAATGAATGCAAAATTTATTTAGCGGAACTCTGTCGTAGCATCTATTTGATGTTCAAGTTGATTGACCAGTGATGAAGGCCAAAAAAAAGAGTTCCGAAGGATTGCTGACTTGCGTGGCTGACGCACCGTAAACGTCAGCAAGCTAAATAACGGATATCATTGTATCTAAAGCATGATATCTGATGACTCACATAAGCTCTTTTCGTTTGTCACCATGTGTTCACCGAGGCAAAAGTTGGTACGATTTTTAATTTCTATTCTATTTGGCCTTGCAAATATGGTATATCATGGTTTAAATTATCGCTTGAATATTTATCAGCTGAATCTATATTTTGCCACAGCTCCATACTACCTGCGCAGTTGAATTGTGAGCTGAAAGGATAAAATTTCATTCTTTTCTCTTTTCCCACTTTCTTTTCTTCAATGAACATCTTTATTTATATATCTCTTTCATAGTTCTTACGGTGTTTCGTATTGCTCTCGCATATTAACTTCTGTAATAAATAAAATAAATTCACTTTTTCATAAGTAAGCTGTTATTATCGATTTTGATATTAACCATGTGTTCCAAAATTGCACTAGGTTCTTGCAGTGCGAGTACTTCTATTGTAACCAACGACTATTTCTTCATTACAAATTTGATACTAATTTTTTAAATTATGGAATCCCGCTGAATCAGCATAATTCACAGTTCCCTTTGGCATATAGTAGTAATGTTGAAATTAGAAGGGTGAGAATAAGAAACAAAAGAATAAGGACCTCGTATGTTTTAACTTCCTCTTTTCCATACCAGAATCCAAATACATTCAGTTACAAGCCTTGGAAATTTTCGTTCTTGTTGCATTGCGATTCCTGGGCGGATTTAAATTTTTACGCTTTAAATATTTGTATCTTTATTTATTGTCAGTGCGTAGATCCGTCGAAAACTTGTTCTAAAAGTCCTCCTGAATTGGATTCTTATTTTCATAGAAATTGCGTGACGTCACAGCTGAAAAATTAAAAATACATGACAAAGACGAAGAATGTCATGAACATTTACAATTTCTGAGCTTGCATTAGACAATCAATCAATCGATGTCAAATCTTCCACACATTTTGCAGATGAATACTGAGTGAAGGATGGTGAGCACGAAAGTTTGTCGCTGGAACAGAGCACTTCTTGCTTAGTACACCAGAGCCATGGCATCCATTGATTGTGTATCAACAAATCCAACATGCTGCTGACCATTGAAACAATACCTCATGAACAACCAGCCAAGAATCACTCAGCAGCGGTCATTCGTTTCTTTTGGATTTTGGCCAATGTTTGAACTGTCGCGCCATAAGCATCCATTTTTCTTCGAGAAACGATCATAATAACTAATTTCCATCTCCATGCGTCTACGCTTCCTTGAAATAATGCTGAACCATCAAACGAAGAAAATGCTCTTTTCTTAGCATACGCAGAACCCCTGGTTGATGTAGAACAAGGACTTCTTTACAAATGGCGCATGATTTCAAAGGGACAATTATTTGGCTAGCAACTGATGTGGAAAACTGTTGGAGTATCGTTTAAGGCTGCTGCAAAAATGAAACATGAAGACAGCCATATGTATTTTACCAATAGAGTCAATTTTGAAACTCATTTTTCAGTCACAATCACAAGTCGTCTGAAAAGGGTTTTTCGTGTAAGATTGCGACTCTATCCATGAAGTTCGCATTGACTCCTGGTGGTTGCACGGTCTGGCGACACATTTCGCTGTGCCTTACATTAAAGCATAGGATTCGACACACAACTTGCTCTAGTAAAGCATGTTATACTTCTTTTACAAGCCGCATTTTTTCTACATTCCAGAAATAACATATTGTGAACAATCAACCGCTACTTTCTCACTGTTCATTTACGCCAATGGTTATTTTGACAGACCAAACATCACTGCGTCAGAATTATTTAATATTTCACTAGACTGGATGAATATGGCGGAAGCAACTTTCCTGTGGTTGTCAATCATTTCTGGCAATATTTCAATATTGCTTACAGTACCAATATTCCACACCATAATTTGCGTCACGATCAGTTTTACAATGCTGAATACCCTCTTTCGTTCTGGTCGTAACAAGGCATATTCGATTAGCATGAGTTTAGTTCTTCGCTACTCTTCCGTATGTCCTTGTGTACTTACTCCACTGACCATGCCTCATAACATGTTTATTTCACACGGTCAGACATTTTAGGAGGCAGATGATGTCTGTATTTTACATCCGCTTTGTTCGCTTGTCCAACTCGTTGAGTCCTACTGCTTCTGCCGCAGTCTATTATTTCCGACCTCTGCATTACAGTCGTTCACATTTAGACAGCCCGTGTTTCTGAATGAGGTCATGCAATTAACCGCAACACAATTCAGTCTCTTTCTGAGCAGCGTTAGGGACTGCAAACTGGACACGAGTAATGTCGAATGGGTGCAGTTTGAGATGGATATGAATAGTGCATTGTTTCAATAATTACAGTATATCAAAAGTACTTCCGAATCGATCTTAATCCAGAATGGAATGGAATATTTTGGAGTACTGTCTGCTGCAGAGTATACCTCCACATATCAACCGGTTGCCCGTAAAATTTCTTTTCTAATTACTCGATCTTTCGAACAGACCACCGTCGCCCACCCAACATTGCCTGCAATCTCTTTGACTGACGTTTCGATCTTGAGAGCACAAAGATTGTTTGGCAGAAGGATTAATCACCAGTTGTACAGTTCTCACTACCTGTGGAAATCCTTCAAAGAATATCGAGAGCATTCTGAATCCATCAGCATATTTTCATAAATACAACAACTTTAAAAGGCATGATGGGTTTTCTCCGCTCTGATTGGTTTGGTTCGATCAACCGACTGTTGCGCTGTTCATAAATATTCCTGTCCGATATTATACTGGCTCAAGACTATGTTATTAAAAATGTTTTATCATTTCATACCAACGTATTGAACTTTGCCAAATCTTGCATATGGGGGCAAAGTTTGGAATTGCTAGTTGCAATAGACAAAAGCGTTGTGACGAGAATAAAATATTTTGGCGTGATGTCCATCTACTATACTTATTGATGCTACTGGACAGAGATAAAATTTATCTAGCAACTGTTATGCTGTTAATACTGGAGTGTATCTGGAACAGATCATACATGAACATGTCTGACTGTGGCAACAAAGACACTTGTGGAAGTAATGCCCTAAATGGTTGACAACTTTGGGCTGATGGCTGCAATGATCAAGAATAATACTGATCATGAAGTGTCTGTTAAATTGCTAATCAGTTCTTTATGATGCTATAGTTCAGATTCAATTCATTTTTTCAACGGGACTCCTCTTATATAAATTTTGATAAAATATTAGTTGACGCTTAGATACATAATAAACAGTTTTTCAAGAAAACAATATCAGTTGTAACGTAAGCTACGAATTGCCATTACAGCAAAAGTACTCCCATTGGATGGTTGTACCGCACACTCATTATCTCAAATAATGCATATATAGCGAAAAATAGCCACATAAGTAATTTCATTCATGCTGTCATTTAAAAATGATAAAGTCAATCAGTGGAAATGTCATTTTTTATATAACATGCACGACTAATCAGTCGTGATCTTATTCTTCTTGTTACCACATTGCATCGTCGACGACTCCAGGTGAGGTACAAGCATTTCATTTGGATCAAACAATTCATCGGTCTTCCGATATAATGTCAGGTTTAAACAGAACAACCCATTTTGTTGGTGGCAGCCTGCTATCTGGGTTTTTGCTCAGTGTGTGCATTGCAAAACAGTTATAATCCATTCACTGGCAATGGCCCAACCATCTTAAACATTTTGTCTGCAACCAGTGGGTAACTTTGGTAAGATATTCTAATCTCTATCTTACAACAACGTGTGTTACATGTCGTGCCACTTGGCTCTTAAATTTTAATTCCCAATTTTCATCGCTTCCAGTTTTAAATGAGGCTTGCTAAGTCTTACCATCTCAAGATGTTCAGAAGTAAAGTCCGGTATATTCGCAACATTTTATTACAGTCAACAACTTTGCCCTTGCAGATCTTGCCTAGAGCCAGTAATAATCCCAAGATGCAGGTGTGCTGGCACCTTTTCTACAACTTCAGTGTCAAGAGTCAAACAGACATTAGACAAATTTTCATACTCTTTTTCACCATAATCGAGGTTAACCGAGAGACCCATATCACATGTGCCAGCAATACGCTATCATCCGCAAATGCAAGAGAATTTAAGTACTTGTCGCCCATTCTCGCAGTCGTTACTTCATTACTTCTTGTTCCCTGGATCACCAAGTCAGGAAACGTCGCCAACAGCAGAAGAGATTCCATTCACTCTGGTCTTAAGCAATGTTCTATGTTTAAAGAAAACTTGTACACAATCATAGCTGACTTCTGTCTAACAGCTTTTGTCATTTTATAGACAAAATAATGTCAGTAATCGCTCGATACATTGATTTCTTATGTTCTTATACGCAATTAATTAGTTTCAATAAAGAAACGTACTTAATTATTTTACTTAAAAGACAAAATCAACATGATTTTTCAAAATACAGCTTGCGTGAAATGACAAATATGGCTACTGATACCTTAAGTTTTCATCACGTTTATTTTAGGGAAATGAGGATATCAAAGTGGCGTTGCCAAGTCTGTTATGGAAACCAGATCTGTTTTCACCGAACGCCTTGAGTATGGACACTTCGATTAAAGGCTACATGTCACTGTCGCCAGAAGGTCACCTACTGTGGAGTAGTCAACAGGTTGGCTGTTACCGCTGTCCGCTGAGTCTGACGTCGGTATATCAAGATAACGGGATCATCAACTGTACGGTCGCATTCGAAAGTTACAGTCTGAACGCGACCAAACTGAATCTGCAGTTTGAAAACCACACCTTTTCCACGGACGCGATCAATGACCAGACTTCGATGAAAGTGGTCAGCGCCAGCGAAGATCTGGTCAGCAGAAACACTGAGCTGTTCTCGCGTTTAACTGTTGCTCTTCAAATTGAAACTGGGATAACGAGGAGCGTTTTGCAGTTTTATGTGAAAAAATTGTCAAGCTAATTCCCTTCATATTTGTAGATTACTGTAAATCAATTTCAGAAAGAACAGCGTCATTTCTTTTCTCAGAGTGCTTTCTTTTGGCTCTAGTTTAGTGTTCGACACAGAGAAACAATTAATTTTACAGTAATAGCCAGAGTTTATAACTGATTAATCGATCGCATATGGTCCATGTTCTACATGATAGATAGACACTCAAATCTGATACGTCAACAAATTGAGCTATTTGCACCGTAATCTTAAGCCATTAATCATTTGCAAAACTGCGAATACCATGGCTTTATTTGAACCAGTGGTGTTGATAGGCATTTAATCTTTTCGATAGCTGAATTTTTCAGCATATCGCAAAACCTACTTGCTATTATGTGCGTGAAAGGCCTTCATGGCAATCGATCACTAGTGTGTTAAGCACCTCTCAAATTATTTTGATGGTTAAAGCAATAATTTTCTTGTGACCAGGAGCACTTTAAGAGATGTTCTCATTTCGATTTCCGTAAAGAAGCCAAAAGATCAGTGGACATTTAGTCAGATTTCGCAATTTAACCTGCAGAACTCGTGACCTACTGACTTTGTAATCTATTAACTTACTGACAGAGTGATCTTCTGACCAACTGACCACTAGCTGGTAAAATACTGGACTAGCGACCCACATAACGACCTATTGAGCTGGTGGAATAATGGCTTATTGATCTGGTGATTTACGCACCGTTTGACCTAGTGACTTTGTCATCTAGTGACAAGCCAACATCGTTGCGATTCACAACGACACACGTCAGGATAAATTTTGTCGCCGTGTATGACGCCCTTGCCAATGTTGTCGAGGAGCCGGTGAAACAGCAGTTCCTCACCTGCCTTCATGCGGTTCTTCCTCCTTGTCACGATATTAATTATCGATCGTCGCCGGTGACCTCTAAGCCCAGATCGGGGCTGACCATCACAACTGGTCCTGTGTGCTAGGTTCACATGTCGGCGGTGTTGTCAAATACAGCCGGATCGTAAGTTAGACCTTTGTGCCACGGCGTCTTCATCGGCGGGCGATGTTACCGCATCGTCGCATCCAACAACAGATGTGGAAAGTGCCAGGAAGTCACTTCACAAGCCAAATCAACCAAATGCTGATCAGAGGAAAATGGTGAAGTACCCTACAGGACATTTGGAAGAAACGAGATGCCGACTTTTGAAGTAACCATTTCCTAGTGATCGCTAAATTCTGTATTCTTCTGGCGCCAACTGGAGAAACATGTCAGAAATGCGGAAACACCTGCTTTAATACGGAGAAGTTGAAGGTCCCCGTCTACGTGAAGTGCTCCAGATGGAAATCAGCAAACGAATTTCCTGCGACGAACCACTGTTTTCATTTTCCATGACCAGAAGCTGTTCCACAATTGCCTTATAGAACGCATCGTGGACTGCGCTGTCAAGCCTATCGACTTCAGTAGTTTGGAGACGATGAGGCCCAAGGTCACGACACAAGCTTTAAGTCCTCATCACAAAAGAACTATAGCGAAGCTGGCGTCATTAAATGACTCTGATGACAAGAAGAACAGAGAGTATCGTTTTCCGTCAAAAAGAGTTACCGCAACCACAAGTAATGGTGACTGGACCATGAAGCGCTTAAGTTTGAAAAGACGCCTGTCAAAGGATGCTGGAAAATTTCATGCCGTATACAGCAAGGTGAATGCCATTACCAAACTTGGCAAACAAACGCATACCACGGCTTGCTACATAGTAAGTCCAACCAGCCGTCAAAAGAACCTAATGGCCAGCTGAAACGATGGGCCGAGCATTTAGTACAGCTCCTCAATAGACCTGGTCCTTCGGTAAATCTCCAAATGGAAAAGAAAGTTGGAAGAGGTCCAAATATTCACTACATACACTTCATCATCGATCGATGAAATCCGAGATGCGATACGACTCAGCTGAAACTGAAAGTCCTGAGGACACTACTCAATTCGAATGGCAATTCTGAAGTACGAAGTCAAAAACCTATGTAAAAACCTTCGCTACATACACGTGGCTTCCAACCGAATCTGGGCGCAACTTAGCGATCCCCGAAGACTGGAAGAAAGGCGTAATAATCAAGATCTTCAGTGGGAATCGAATCGAATGTACCAACTATCGAGGAATCGTCCTCCTGTCTGTTGGAGAAGCTTTCGTGCAAACCATTCGTAGACGACTAATGGAATCCATCGATTGTTCGCTGCGAACTAATGAAAAAGGCTTGCGAAGCTGGCACACATGCGCGGAGAAGCACACCTTTGTGTTCGAATAATCGAGCAATGCCAAGGCTTTCAACTTCCCTGGTACACGACTGTGGGATCTTAGGAGACTTCGACTCAGTTCATCGCCAAACAATGCACTGTGTTATTTTACACTATAGAATTCAACAAGCAATGATGAAACTGAGCTAAGATTCGTACAGGCAGACTAAATACGTCGTCCAAACTGAAGATTCCCTCTCGGAATAGTTCAACCAGTGGGGTTCGTCAAAGTTCTCTTTCCGTTGTTATTCAGCATCATCCCTATGCGTTTTACCGAAGTGCGTCGTTCCAAATGACAAAGAGAATCGACATTTCTCAGCGTTGCAGCTCAAGAAACCTGGCGCTATTCCTAGCGGACCTTGAGTACGGCGATGATGACACTGTGCTGTTGAGCGACACCGTAAAAGGTCTACAGGCACTCGCTAAAAATCGAGCAGTGTCATGCTGAGTGCACGCTATGAGAGTTGAGCTAGAAGTGAATAACAAAATGACGAAGACTGTGAGCGCCTGCCGCGACTGACAGTCCAATGATATTAAGGAATTACGTTACTGTGGACGAAGTAAGCCATTTCAAGTATCTTCAAATTAACGATCCATAGACTGATTCTAAAGTGAATCAGCCCTTCGGACAAGCATCAGCAAATTACGCCGAGCTGTATAACGTAAGGAAGAATCAGACTCTCACAAGGGACACGAAGATCAGCATTCAGCACGACACTGCTCGATAGCCGTTTTCGCGGTGCCTAAATATAGTCTTGAAACATCTGTCGTCTTCATGCATCATGAGGCTCATTAGCTCACAACAAAGGTGTCTGCACAGCATCCTCAAAACGAGATACCAGCACCTGGTCACAAAAGAGCAATTGCTAGCGAACACCAGTCTGAGAAACTATCAGGTGAAATCAGAAACCAGCGTATGGCATGGTTTGAAAAAACGCTCCAAACAGAGAATGAAAACGTATTGAAAACGTCTTTCTGTAGAACTGCACACTGGCGCAGACGCGTGGGAGAACAATCGTTGGGGAAGACTTGCCTGCGGAAAAAAATGTGACTCTCGGCACAGTGGTGAACTTTGCTTAATGCAGTCAGAATTGAAATTTCTAGCGACTAATCTGGGTAACTTTGCTCCTTAAGTCAGTTGATTTCATATGACGGTAACAAAGCAACTACAAATAACGTAATGACCTACGTACCTTTAGACCTTTTGACTACTGACCAAATGACCAAGTAACCCATTGACCTACTGATATAGTGACTTTTTGACCTCATTATAAATAATCGAGTCGAAATGGGACGATTAGACGTCGATCGATAGTAGTCATCAACGCGTAATGCGTTTGATTCTATATGATTGGACTGTGGTCATCTCGATCAACTGTAATATCTAACTCACCAAATTATATATCTCTGAGAAGCTGTCGGTGAGTCACAATGGTAAACTTCCGTCAAACCAATGAATTTCTAAGATTTCTTTCACTATCGGATATTCATTATTAGCACAATAACGTATCAGATTAGTTGTCAACTTGCCCAATTATTTCACAAAATTTGTGAATATACTTTAGTTTGAAGTCAACTTTTCATGGAAGAGCAACGAGCTGATTTTCAAAGTAACTTTATTTAAACAGCAAAATTTATATGCAATATACATCATTGTGCCATTTCGTATTGTGCCCTAACGCAAAAATAAGTAATAGTGTCTGATAATTTACATGATAGTCATTTACAATAGATATCTTTTCATACACATTCCGATTAGTTTCCATACCAACAGTAGCGACATTTCAAACACTATTTGAATTCGTCAATGAGCTGCTCCTACATAGTTGTTCGTACGGTGTCTGCTGTTGATCACCCTATGGCAGGGGTTCTCAACCAGTGGAGAATTTCTTCCCTCCTCCCCCCCCTGGCGGGAATTTTAGGGTGAATTAGGCCCAATATTCAGCTAAATGCAATGTCTAGATTTTGTAAAATCTGTCAAGTTTCTTTTAATTTATTCTGCGACGTTTAATAAAGTTTACTGAATGCCACAGATTCAAATCGATTGTTGCACATGCGAACTATTTTTGTCTGCGGAATTAAATTATTATTTAAAAACCAGAAAGTGCTATTCTGTTATATATAAACTAAGAAATTATTCTCTCACAAGAAATATCACCGTCACTCGTGAAGCGTCAACACCAGTGTCGTCAGTCTCAACGTTAAATATTCTAAACATGACGACGGCACACGTTAGTCCCCCTCTTTTCAGCGAAAACGCGAATGCGCTGATCACTGACAAAAATGATAAATACAATTACAATTATATAGCGTAAAGGCATTATTTAAAAAGGTTAATTTTTTAAAGTCATGCCTCAACCATAGCCAGCGCTATTACATATGCGGTCGTAATATTCTTCCTAATTACTGTGAGACTCACTATTACACGAATTATGCTCTTTCACTGGGGCAATGATATCACTTAATAAAAGAGGATTAAACAGTAAGTAAGGAGATAAATCACTCTGAAATACGTGAAAAATAAAATAGCCATTAATTTATTTACATTGTATAAATAAGGTTAACTTTTCTGTCCCCATCAACTATAGGTAGCGCTGTAAGGGTGTAAAAGTTTCCATATTCGAGTTGCACCCACCTGGTTGCCACACTATAAAACACAAATAAAGATTTCTCTAGGCGATTACAGTGCTACCGCAGACCTGGCAGATTTAGCGATAAGCAAACAGTACAGTGGTAGCAGTAGAATTCATTTCTGAGAGAGACTTTCTCCGATTTAATTCATGGATCGCTAGATTCAGTTCTCTTTTGAGTTTCAGAGAGTCTACAGTAAGTTCATTATGTTGTATGTTATTTTCGTCCTTGATGCTTCTGTCTTCGATTACTACATCTTTCGACGTTTTTCATCGTATTTCATTAATAGTCTTTAGTAGTTACTTTATTATCTAAATTTTCAATTCAATAATTTTTGTGTGGTTTGTTTTTGTGGTATATTATTGTATTAGCCCGAATGTAGTGCGACTCCACGTACATATGTGAAAGACAATTCCGGCGAGATAACACGAATGTGAAATTGCCACCATTTAGCCTTGATCTGTTTTACATTTTCTCCAGAAGTCGCTTTTCCAGTAAAATTATACAATGTAGGATCATAACATGAATGCCCAATTAATTTACAATGCAGCGACTACAAATGGACGTGCTGAAACGCTTACGGAGAACAGCAGTACACATTTAAGTTTGATC
>UZAM01011553.1:2006-15126 GCA_900618415.1 Soboliphyme baturini | reverse complement strand
CAGACTCTGGCACAGGATCGGGAACGTTGGAAGCACTGTCTGACGCGTCTGCCTTCGCGACCCGAAAGGATAAGCGGCGATGGAAAATGAAGATGATGAAGAAGATGAAGATGAAGTGCAAATTCAATGCTATAGGCCACATTCGACAATGCCCATATTGTCTAGCAACAGGCTCTATGCTTTAGCAATTGATCAAAAGATATGTCAATGTTTATTTTGTCTAGTAGTTATATGTAATAAGTAATTACTTAAGCAAAACGGTAAGTAAAGCAACTAAGCAGCGTTTGATGTTTTTTAACGTATAATGATTTTATCGATGATCAAATGTGCAAAGGCATTGCTGAAGGTAACATGGTCTATATTAGAGACTGTATGTATACCAGAATCTCACTGCGTTTAATGTTATACACACGTGAATCGAAATAAAGGTGCGTGTGAAACATAAGGCTGCATTTTTCGTACAATTGATAATTATTTTTATAGCTTGACAGAACTGAAAGTTGATGCGAACTTTAAAAATGCCGCCATGCCGTAGAAGTATGAAATTATGATAATTTACTAATACATGACGCCAAGAATTCACATACCTAATGAACCACTAACGTTTTTTTGTACCTCACGGGCCTCACGTAAACGTGGCTGCGATGAAATAAGGTTGTCTATGCAAAGGCAAGGCTAGGCAGACAGGCTCAACGAGAAACCGAAGACTACTGCGATGAACACAACTTTGAATTTTGCATTATAACACCGCGTCTACATAGTTCAGCACGACTATCAACGTACGGGCTAAGTACTCCGCCATACGGCAGCAGAAACACTATTAAGATGCAAAAATATTTTCAAATAGCAGGATTGCTTGCATCTTTCAGGCAAACTTTTAGCAACTTCTATCACTCTAATTACCTTCGGCGTCACTTCCGTGACCATTAATTGACTACTGCAGACAGTCGGTGGCATTTTCAAAATTCAACAAGAACAAGAAATTTTGCTGAAAATGAAAGACGTTTGCATCAACGTTGCGTCTTATAAGGATGATTCTCGTCGAAGTTCATTATCCGTCTTCATGTCAGTCGGCATGAGTATCCATAAAATTCTGTCATGTACATATGAAATTTTGCTCAAGAGGATCGCAGTTAAAGTAACTAACGAAGGGCTCAAACAAATAGTATAACTCATTAATCATCCGGTTACTTCTTGCACTGCAGCGGCGGCCGTTGTTCATTCACAATGTTTTGTTTGCTTTGGCTTTTGATTTATCTCATAGCATAAATGTTCCGTGTCATTTCTTTGGTCTGATTTTGTTTTCCTACGGATATATAATCATATCATACGCTAGGTGAAAAAGGCAGCTACACAATGACCAGTGTCTTTAGGCATCGCTAGCGACAATAGTTTGTTTAAGAAGTAAATTCAAGAAGCATTAGTCATACAATTTGGCGCGGAAACGGATATGAACTCCCACGATCTCGAAGAACTTCGTCTTTCTGTCATCAGTGAACGGTTGAAAATACCGCGTAGCCGAAAGGCTGCATTATGGTTCAGAAACGACGTAAGATACGACCTGCAACCAGAAGTATCTTCAATAAACACGTAAACATGAGGAAGGTCCGCGATTTTGAGACTGAAACTTCGATGACTAACTATCGTGCACGGAAACAGGCTGGCACACAGATGTAAAAGACTGAGTGACAATGAAATCTTCCTCTTCAGAGCAAGAATTCCACTCGTTCAGTCTCTAAGAACACTACGTCAATTGCCAATATCTGACAAAATCGGATCGTCAATTGCAATGGCGCTGTAGTTTGCTCATCGTCCATCGTGATTTGAGTGTTTCAGCACAGTCGCAGCAAACAAAGGCTGTCAACATTGATTAACGAGACTCTAGCAATCCAATTAACTAATAACCTCAAGCTGTTTAAATGAGTGAACCACAGAGATGTAATAAACTTAGCGAGGCGGAAATCGAACGGAAATCGCTCGAAGACTGCTTAATTCATGGAAGCATCAATCACACAGCAAGAAAGTTTCAGCGCAATGCATGTCGCAATCACAACTTTAACAAATGTTGGAGGGTACCAATAAATGCTCAACATATTCAAGACACAGATACCTTTCCCTCATAAGTGAATTCACCAAACCACCTGAACATACCCAATGGAAATCCAAACACCCAACTGTATCGTGTCCTCATCCGCTGCAAACGGCGTTGCAATTCGAGACTTGCTTCACATTGGGCGTTGAATTGGGACCGATTACGGTTGTACCGGAATTTCTACAATTAGCCGTGTCACATCTACTTCGTTTAGGTAAGATACATCAAATTCTCAATCTTGATAGGCTGAAATACGGTTAAGCGGCGAGTCGGCCTGCCAAACGAAAGAGAAGACAAGTTTCAATATCACTCTTAATGCCCAGTTGCGAACTAGCAAAGTCGATTATGCCTACAGAGTATTCAGAAAAGGTGTTGTTTCATCAGAGAAAAAGTGCATTGTAGGTCAGAATGAGGGTAGCTGACTTGTCATAGATTACGGAGATGACTCTAGCCCTTAGAGTGCAATGGAACTAGATAAAGAAGTACTTGCAACTCTATGCTTCACCATCGAAGGTAACCCATTGACATCTCGTTTGTGCAGTGAGCTACAGGCGAAACAGGATCTTTTGCTGGAGGAGGAAATGAGTAAGAATGATAAAGCAATCTGAAAGGGTGATTTGTAAACTATGTTCGAAGGAGTTCGACAGTTGCCCTGCCAGAATTCCAATATTTAGAGATGTATCGCTGGCAGATCAAAAGGAACGCCTCAGATGATAGACTGATCATTTCCAGCAGCAGCCCTCCCCAATATTCTTCATTTCTGACCGCTAATATTCTTCCACGCCTTCTGACAGCCCAGCGCATTGCAGAACAGCGAGGTTTCCTGAACACGGACCCAACGATGATGAAAATACCAGTAAGGGACTGAGTAGGTCTCGATCGAATCGGTATGAAGGTACTTCGATGCTACTGATTATTTCTGGCGGTCATCCTTAAAAGGAAGTGCATTCTGATTACTGAATTGTATGGCCCGTTCCACGGAATATGACCTGGTCATCATATCAATAAGTAACTGAGCAATGCATTGCGAAAGATATTCTCGTTTTGTCATCGACATTCACATGCTCTCAGCTTGGCTTTCATTCTTCCGTTAGCTAAACTGTGGAATAGCGAGTTTCAAGTTCGAGTTGCCATTTTCTCTCGAAGGCAAATAGCAAATTATACTTTTGAATCAGACTTCGAGAGCTAAATCTTCGGCAAGCGAGCAAATCGATCACTGCATCGCTTATACCAGTTCTTCCCACCCTTCGATCACATAGGGGTCGCTTTGATCAGACTGTTAAATTGCATCGCAGACAGTCCGTCTGCATATAAGGGCTAATATAACCTTAGTTAAGAAAGTTTTCTGCTCCTTGTGGTCACAAATCAACTCACTTCTCAAATGCCGCTGAGCGCGATAATTCAAATGGTGTTATTTTGTTTCCATGTTTTCTAAAAACTCCATTATCCAGCGCTGCATACTGTACATTTAAAATTTGTATCACATTTATCGTACACGATTTGTATTCCACCATCATATTCATCGTTCACATTACTTCATTAATGGCGCAGGACGAAGTTTCTTGAATAATCTTGCTATTTAATCTTTTCAAAAAATTCATCATATATAAATAAATGATTGGCGTACGTCAGTTTGCTGACGGCGGTGAAGCAAACATCTTCAGAGGTCATGGCACAGTACCTTCATCATCTCCTTCGTCTTTCATGAACGCTTCTCCTTCAGGGTCGCGGAGGCAGACTCGTCAGACAGTGCTTGCGTCTTGCTCGATCCTGTTTCAGAGTCTGAGCTTCGGCAGAAGACAACTGGAGTCTGCAGCAGACTCCTTCCATATATCTGCACCAAATCAATCTTGGTTGTCCCATGGAAAAGAAACAGTTGCTTCCCCTTCCTTTCTGGAGGCAATTGCAACACATGGTTAAACCATCGCAACTGTAACTTCTCAATCTGGAGAAGGAAAAACTATGCACCAAGGCTCTCCCGGATGTCAGTATTCCGGACCACGTCCAGGCGTGTAAGGCCTTCGACTCGTCTAAGAAAGCCCATTTCAGTACCTTGTATCCGGGCTCGAAGTTTTTCAGTAATGGTCCACGATTCATGGCCATAGGTAAACATGGGGATAAAGATCGACTTGAACAACAACAGCTTAGTTTTCAGACTGAGCTCTGCTTTGGTCACAAATAATTCAGGCCATTTCACGCAGAACTCCACTGGCTACTCCAATCCGCCGGTCGATCTCTACCTCAAATTTGTCATACCAATAAACACGATCCTGAGGTACTTGAACTTTTCCACCTGCTCGACTGCTTCTCGGTATATCTGAAGACAGCAACCGGCAAGAGAACAAGAAGGTACAGGGGATTTCGTTTTAAATGCGTTCACACGCGTACCGACCTCGTCGCGCTCGGCTGCGAACCTTTCTGGAGAGCGCAGTAGATAAGTTTTAAAAGATGACAACAAAATAAGGTAGTCTGCAAACAACAACATTCTTGTCTTCACATCTTCTACACCGATGCCCTTATCGCCTTGGCAGCTCCTGTCTATTCTATCCATATACGACACAAACAGGAGAGGAGACAAGACGCAGCCTTGGCGGAGACCGGTGCCAACGTTGAATGGTTTCGACTTAACGCCATGTACTCTGACGCAGCACCGGGTATCAAAATGCTGTGATTTGATGGCCCTTAGCAGCTGGCCATCTATCCCGTATGCACGAAGGCATGTCCAAAGACTGTTGCGTGGGATCCGGTCATACGCTTTCTCTAGGTCCACAAAACACGTACACCATCTGGACGTACTCCCACGATTTCTAAACAATCTGGCGCAGGGTTTCAGATCCTTAAAACATTTCCATTCATGAGATAGTAGTAGCTGAGGCAGGCATGGGTCATCAGAACCTTGAAACAGACTATTCTAAATGAAGGAGACTGCTGTTCTAAACTATGGAAGAATCGTTGGAGTTTATCCTGGGTATTCATCCCTAAAGAAGGCACGTATCCTATTAGTATTTATACTTAGAAGATCGTGCTTTCTGAAAAGATAAGAATGTTATAAAAGAGGAAAATGTCAAGATAAAAATAGGCACCAATGATGAAGATGATGAATTCACTCTTGAATATCTGTAATACAGCGCTGCTAATTAAATTAAACAATCAATTCAGCAAGATGAAATTGCTATGAAATCACACTACAACGCGAACATAATGCGATAATTAGCTACGGAATTATCTGAAAGCAAAGAAGCTTGGCGATTTCATTCATCTTGTTTTTTTGTAAAGAAAATGAATTATCCTATGCTTATATGTTTGTTAGCCTTATAAGAAGGGTAGTGCTAACATACTAATATGAATTATGCTAAGGAATTTCAAAGCTAACGATTTGGTCCTGCAAAATTTTACATAAGTGCTTTCTGTACAGCAACACCTACTGGGGAACGTCAGTTTGACTCTGCGACGCAGTGCATAGAGGAAGATAACTCAAGCGTTCTACGAAGCACGATAGCATCCGACCTTAATCCGAATTCATGACCAAATGAAAATGAGGCAACTTAGACTGAAGATAGCAAGCATCTCAGATGCCCGCCGGTTGCCTCAACCTTTGATTAGTTTCGCCGGGTAGCGCGAAACATTTGCGTAGAAGCCGGCGAACCAATCAACCAATCACGTTTTTTCATATTTCCCTTACATTAACTTTCTCTCCAATAGTACGTTTGTATATGCTGGTTAATCAGAAGGCTGACAGGTGATCTACTGGCAACGATCCATTTGCATAGTTTTTCGGTTCCTTGTGGCTATTGATCTGTTATTAGTCAGTTTATTAGTCGATACCGAGCATTTGCACGACACGAGTCAGACTTGGTTGCAACGTTGCTGGTTTAACCAATCAGCGATGGCGACAGTTCGTGAGTGTACGTTCATACTCGTTGCGCTTCTGCTATGCAGATCTGGCATAAGATGCTCGTACCTTTAAATGTGAATCATGGTTTTCTCACCCTCTTTGAGAACCACTTTGGATTTCGTAGAAAATGAAACATGTTGTTTACTGAATGAATGAATGTATTCAATTACCGGAATGAACGTAACGTGGCTTTAATTGAAATTAAAAAGAAAATTATTGCAGTGAACAACAGACCACGATCGAAAAGCTTGGAAATTGCTTACTGATCACTAAGAGACAGGTTACAGACCTTGGAGACTGAAATAACACTCAGCTTTAAAAATAATATAGAGCTTCGTTTGTACGAAACTACTGAGACCAGGAATGTCTCAGATAACAGATGCTTTTAATGGCAGAAGTCTTTATTATAAGCATAAGTTAAGTCTGAAAAAGAAAACAAGTATGGCATAAATAGCAACTGTTGCTGCATATAACAATTACACTCTGTATCAGTTATTGCTGAGCAGTTGCAGCACGTAGTACCTAAGGTGCAGGGAGACTGCATGAGCAGTCTCCTTTCTGACTAACGATTAGGATTTAAGTAAATGCAAGTTAAACCTGGTACGGGAGGTTAACAAGTAGTTACCGCAGAAAATGAGTGAAATCTCAGATAATATTTACATTTTGGATAACTTGAATGCAAAAGAAGTTAAGTTAAGCTTGAAAATGAAAATAAATGCGCAATGGCGAAAGCCATATATCTGACAAGTCACTGAGAAGGAACAGCCACGCAAGCGGCAGTAGTTTGGTTTATATTTGAGCATTCGAACTGCGGGTTCGAATCATTGCACGATTAGGATTTATTCGCTTGTTAATTGTTAATTCCTTTCATGGTTGAGTGGAGAAAATCGAGAGACAGAAAACAAGTCGATGACCTGGAAAAACAAGAAACGTGCAGCGTTTTAATGAATCATACCAAAGAGAGTGAGGTTTCGAACATGTTGTTTGATGCATGTCTTTTACGGCAGAAATTAGCCTTATACTATCTGATAACTGACTAAACCAATATGTAATGGACCATGCAGATCTTATTAATAATCACGTTTTCATGAACTGACCATAACAGCACCAGGTGAGAAGCGTACTGGTGGTGAGCACAGATTGGATCCAACGTCTAGGAACTTGTATAAAGCAGCAAGTCAGACACTGAAGACAACTTTGCCATTATGACATTTTGGTCTTGGTATCATCTTAATCTTCATCTTTCACCGCCGTTTCTGTTTTCGGGTAGCCAAGGCAGACGCGTCAGACAGAGCTTCGCGTTCTCAATCTTGTGTCAGAGTCTGAGTTTCGGCACAAGACAACCGGAGTCCAGAATAGACTCTTTCAACACACTCAAAACAAGTTAATCTTGGCTGTCCCCTGGTCCTTCTGCGGGTCGGTTTCGAAAGAAAGAGTTGCTTAGCCTTCCTTTCTGGAGGCATTGGCAAAACATGGCCAAACGATCGCAGCTGTGACTTTTCAATCTGTAGAAGCAAAGGCTGTACACCAAGGCCCAAGGTTCTTCCCAATGTCAGTATACCGGACCATGTCGAGACATGTGAGAGCAGCGACTCGTCTAAGAAAGCCCATTTCAGCAGCTTGTACCCGGTTCGAAGTTTTTCAGTCATGGTCCACGACTCATGACCGTAGGTAAGCATGGAGATAAAGATCAACTTGAACATCGAGAGCTTAGTTTTCAGACTGAACTCTGCTTTAGTCACAATGGATCGGGCTAGTTTACGCAGAACGCCACTGGGTACTCCAATTCGCCGGTCGATCCCTTCCTCAAAGTTTTCATCACTAGAAAATGCGACTACGAGGTACTTGAATTTCTCCAGCTGCTCCACTGCCTCTCCGTTAATCTGAAGAGAGCAACAGGCAGGAAAGCGAGAAATCACTAGGCTTTTCGTTTTAGATGCGTTCACACGCCTTCCGGTCACGTCGCACTCGGCTGCGAGCATCTGTAGGGAGCATTAATGATCAGTTTCAGAAATCCTAATAAAACAAAATCGTCTGCAAACAGCAACCTTCTCGTCTTCACATCTCCTACACTGATACCCTCATTGTGTTGGCAGCTCCTGATTATTCTATCCATGTACAACAGAAACAGAATAAGGGACAGGACACAGCCTTGGTGGAGACCAGTGAGAACGTTGAATGGTTTCGACTTAGCGCCATTAACTTTGATGCAGTACCTGCTATCAGAATACACTGATTGGATGGCCGTTAGATGCTGCCTTGCCCGACTAAAGAAATAATTCAGTAGTGACTCAGGCAGCTCTTTGATTATTAACTTGTCACTTTTAGAATTAATGTTCCACTAGGAGACGAAAAATTTTGAATAGTTACAATTTCGTACATGAAAGATTTGCTCTGAAGTTAATAATGATGTGAAAGACAAGAAGCACTGGTATTACGCACATTATTCAGGTAGCCGCATCGTTTTTTGCCTTCATGCGGTCCCTGTTCCGTGGCATTAGAGTACCCTATGTGCATGGATGTAAAATTACATTATCGTGCTGGATCGAAACACCAAAGGATGTACGATTCGTAGGTATATATGCAAACAAAATACAGAAAATTTTAAATTTATTAAATTTTCGTTCAGAATATCACCTATTTATACATGAATGTATTCCATAACTTCATCCAAAAACAGATTTCATCGCGTATACAGCGTCCCTTGCTCCTAATTGCTTAGGCAGGTCTATGAACTGGCTACGAATCCCTGCCATTTAGTTCATGCAATGCCAGATGCATCTCACATCATTTTGCCCGATAGAGCCACCCTCTTACTCAATACAAGAAATGTTTCAGGAGCTGGTACTCGTTACTTGTTATATGCACCTCGGCATATACTTAATGGGGCATGTCTCATCCAGTTCGAGGTTACACGGAATACTGTACTCCGCGCTTACTCCTATGTGCATTGGGGAAGGGGGAAGGAGAGTATGGCATTTGAACTGAATGACTTCATGGTAGATAAGGATATGAGCCATGTTGCACTGTCAGTGCAACGAAATACTGAATAGGTTTACATCTGTTAATTTGTTTACGTGAAAGAACATGCCTGAAATGGCATTAAGCCGGGAAATGTTTTGGGTCATGAGAGAAAGACTTTCTTCACTATTCAAAGATTAAACATATTCTGAGTATGTTTTTGTTTTTCTGCCGATGTTAAACTCGAACTTATGATATGCTCCATGCAAATATTAGCCGTAACTAAATAAAATGCCTACCTTAATATTGTTGCACTGTCAGTGGCTGTTGCAGCATCCGTGTTGCTCAGTTCCTTCTGCACCTATAAATCAGACTGATGGCTTAGCTGATCGCAATGGCATGGGAAGAAACACTATGCTTAGAAGAATATAAAGAATGGAGTATACAGCTGGATGGCAATTTTCACCATTCTGTGTGCACTCTGATTGCGTTACGACTTTTTACGCCCACTTACGGGCTCAATCTGCCGCTTTCACACCGCCATCACCTTGACGAATAACGCTCGTTTGATGTACACCGCTAATGGATTTTAGACTTCCATGACAGAGAGCCATTTTTACACGAAGAATTGATTTGCATCGATCTTGCGTTTCAGTGGATCTTGTTGATTAGCATGCCAAAAGACCTATGAGTGAACCTTAACGCACATTCTGACATAACATGACGAAAACTGACTACATTTGAAACCTTATTTGCAGTGCTGCTCAACACTCGCAGGATAACTTAATACATATATATTGTGTCTCCTTCTCGTCTGAAACAAAAAATATTTCAAGCTAACTGATGTGGAAATCGATACAGTGCTTGCTACAAAGTGAGTTCCAACCTCGTAAATGTATTAATATGCATTATTTTATAAGTTTATACACATTGTTGGCTCATTCATCATGAATCCAAATTAGCATGATTTAATGGCATTGAAACCTTTACTGTGTGTTGATGCGTTACGACCAATTTCTGATTAATGCTACGCGTTGCCTGCGGTTACAATTGGCATCACACTTTATATAATTTCGAAGCAAGGTTAAAGCTATGGGCTTAAATGTCACCAAAATATCGGTTCATATTGTGATAATATGTGCACTTCTATTCTCTATATGGCTTTCATTCAGTGTGCCTAACTTTTGGATGTCTAGCGCTTCCCTGGCTTTCGAATAGGAAAAAAACCTTTAGATATTGCGGTTAGCTGCGACAAATGAGCAATGGCAGACAGCAATGAGACCCCACGTCGTGTCGAGCTCGGAAAGTTTGATGCTTAGAGAAAATTCAGAATGCCCAAAGACAGTCTCATGTTGAGGCGAAAGCGACTGGCCCCTTTGAAGGAATAAAGCCACCAATCTCCCTACTGCCATGAGATCAGACGGACATTAGTTCGTCGAAGGCCAAAGGAGAAGATTTTGGTAAAATCCGAACTGGATTTGGGACAAGTATGTGCGACATTCTCAAATCTACCGTCAGCCCTGCCAGCGGGGATGGGGGGAGGGGGGGCAACACTTCATCTGCCATGAAAACATGAACAAATGGGCCTCAGTACTGTGCGCGTCTCTCCGCCAGTTCCGCGACGGCCGTTCGGCATTTACTTGACAAAAGGGTATCGCGGGAGAAGCTCTGTCCTGTTGTAAGTGGGCCAGGACTTTAATCACCGTTTGCGTCTACAAGTGTACAATACTAGAGAGAGAGAAGAAACGCTAAACGAACTCATGGAGCGAAAGTTAGTGATCACCCGAGTCACTTCGGCAGAAGGAAATAAGTGACATCTAGAAAAATTTTAGTTCGAGGTGGCTGGAAAGGTGAGAGGGTACGAAGAACAAAGAAGCAGTGCGATTGGTAGTCAACGAAAGCTGGTTCACGAAAATTGTCTATTTTCATGCGAAATTACAAAGGCTGAACGTACTGTATCTCAAAATGAACAAGAAAAACCGCCGAATCTATTCTTCCAATATTCCTAACGTACAGTCGACGAGAAGGAAGTGCAAATATGACATGTTCATGCTCCACTCATGGAAGGCTTCAATGGCATTTTGGCACGAGGAATAGCCAGTGGAAAGTTCGTCGGTAGGTTCGGCACTGGGGAGCAAAATGAGTTAAGATATCGGCTGGCGACCACGGCAGATGAGAAATACTTCGTTGAAGAAGAAGACCTTCAGAAGATGAACACGGATCGTAGCGAACGCGGTGACGAAGAACGAGATCGACTTCGTTCTGTTCGATAAACGCTGATTCATCCGAAACACAACGCCAATGCCACCATCGCAACCCCGTCAGTGACTGGAAACGGTTAACCGTCTACGAGAAAATCGAGAAGAAAGCACTACAGATGACGAATCGCAGAAAGCACGGAGGCATTCGAGCAAGCGGTTCTCTAAACACACATTTCCAACGAAAATTTGAGCTGAAGGGCATCTGTGACGACGAGTACGAGAAGTTCGCACCAAAAGCTGAGGCATGTGTAAAATCAGGCCAGGTGGAAACATCAGAGAGACCGAAGGGAAGGATCTCGAAAGAGACAGAGTTTGCCAGAAAAGGGGGGAGGGAGAAAAGAGACTAACACGGTATTCAGTTGAGTATTCTTTTCCGTGCAAGTTCATTAGCGGAAGCTGAAGGAGAACTTCGAGACCTTCAAATTGAGAAAATTATAGAAAACAGCCGATGGCCATAGTACAGAAGTGAGTTAGCGCTTTATTAATTGATTGTCACAGTGTTGAAGAGAGGCGATGTTACATTAACTGTGACGTAGGTGAGATAAAGTCGATCTGCAAAAACCTTAACAGCTTGCCTCTTGCGTAAAGGACACTTTCCATGACTCCATTACTACAACAGGCCAGAAGGACGTGCACTCTCGCTCCTTCTAAGTGTAGTTCGGCATTTTGCGCAGCAAACGAAGGAAGGGAGAGCTCAGGGAAGAGACGGTCTGGCAGTTGAAATGATCAGAGCATGTTGTCACATGTCAAGGAGGGTTCTAGCGGAGCGGTTCAATCGTCATTTGGAAACGGAAGAGATACCATCAAGCTGAAGGGAGTGTAAAACAGTCGTGCTGTTCAAGAAGAGCGAGAAGGAAGATTTAAAGAACTATTGCCTAATGTGGTGGCTCGCACGAGTCTAAAAGCTGTTCATTAAACGATCAGGCTGCAAACAAGTTCAGACCTGCAGCAGCGAAGAGAACAGGGCAGATTCCGAAGGTGCCACAGTAAGACGTAAAATCTTCGCTTTAAACCAACTCTCGAGTGCGCGACACCAGCTTTCTCTATGCACTCCCTACGACGACTATGAGAAGGCGTTCGACACCGTCGATTACATGCAGCATGGACTGTATTGGCAGAAAAAGGCATTGACACCAGTTGTATCAATTTGCTAATGGAAGTGAACTCCAGCTGTTTCACAAATATCAAGTTCGATACCTCTCCTCATTCTCGTAAAGATGGTCGTGAAACAAGAGATATCATATCTGTAAAACCTTTCCCTACCCGTTTGGAAATGCTGCACCGCGGGATGAACTGAAAGGATGGGACCAGCATCAGTGGAGAACAGTTCAGCCAAGGGCAGCTGATGGTGTGATGTTCATTACGAAAATCGTCAGTCGCCTATGAGGCATGCTACAAGAGTTCGAGAGAAAAAGAGCAGGATCGGAATGCGAAACAATCGGCTAAAGACGCAAATACTGATATCTGCTCTCGGATGCCTCGCTGAAGGTCCATTTATAATAGCCAATAGATCAGCATGCGGCGTGATCAGGCTGCAGAGATTAAACGAAGAAAGATGGCCGGTTGGCGCAAGGTCCATTCCATCAAAGACGTCCTCCTGGGTAACAACAGAAAATAAATCCACGCTTAAATCTTCGCTTCTACCGTCCTGCCGCTAGTGCTATTGGGCTGTGACACGTCGTCACTTACTGAAGCCGAAGAGCACTAGCTATTTGTCGCTGAGAAAGTCATGGAAAAACAAATACTGGAAATCTCATGTCGACTACATTCCCCAACACGGCGCGGTCGAAGGCAGAGAGGAAAGGCTGTGTGGACCAAGCATGTAGCTCGGTTCACTGACGGGAGATGGTCAACGATGATCGTCGACTGTCGTCGGGGCAGACTAAACCGCTTAGTATCCCACCACGATGG
>UZAM01011538.1:973-15184 GCA_900618415.1 Soboliphyme baturini | reverse complement strand
CATGTATAGTTTGTTGCCTGTGTTTCGAAATGACACTCGATATCTTTTCTGAAAGGATAAAGTTGCCTGACGTGATCCGGCATTTGAACCTGAACCTTTAGATTGTGAGTGAGAAGCTCAATCGAATGAACAACCTTTGCCTCGAAAAAATAAACGACCTACCAGGTTTAATCAATGTCATAAGAATTCGCTGCCACGCCTTACAAAGCAGACGGCCGTTGAAATCGGTCGTCAGTGGAACACTGAAACTCTCCAGAAACGGAAATGTCACGGTTATGCCGCTTTTTGCAGTTGCCAGGGTGTCATCTTCGCCAAGCATGGACAGCAGAGAAATTGGTGGCACTTCGGTACCTGAGATGGTCAGTTTTTGTATCGCAACGACCATTATGAACAGCACTTTTGCCAAAGGCACGTAAAGACCCGAAAGATCCTGAAAATGTTTCGTATACACAACTTCAATAAACTGCACTTTGTTTAAGCTACCTTTGAGAGAAGTCGATTGATCAAAGTGGTCACAAAACTGATCTGCCGTTGCGTGCTGCAGTTTTCGATGGAAAGCGACAGAAATATGACTTCCGCTAGCTGGCGCCATCCATCAAAGCACATTCTCCGTACGTAGTTCGTCTGCTGACACCTGTTGTAGACGGCCACCGATTGTAAAATGGCATCGCTTTCCTAAATTCCAGTAGTTATAAGCATATAATCATAAGCAACACAACAAAATCTTAACTGAGCCAAGATGGTCTGCAGAAACAAACATTAAATGAAAGCAATTAATAATTCAGATACAGGT
The DNA here is from genome assembly GCA_900618415.1 of Soboliphyme baturini. Lineage (NCBI taxonomy): Eukaryota > Metazoa > Nematoda > Enoplea > Dioctophymatida > Soboliphymatidae > Soboliphyme > Soboliphyme baturini. The sequence goes on along the minus strand of UZAM01011538.1, from coordinate 14,391 downwards.
AAACCTACCATACTTATTGCTAATTAATGTACAAATGAGTTGTTAATGGAGAAAATTGATAAGAGCCGTATGGTATCGACATAACAGCTGTACGAAAAGAAGGAAATTAAACTTGAAATCCCAAACGTTACTTAAATCGTTTCCAAATTATGGAAAAACATAAAAATCAGAACATGTAACCATCCATTCACTCGATAACTTTCATGTATGAAACCTGATTCTTTGATTGACTATTTGTTTCACCATTTGATAATTTTTGCTATGAAATAAGAATGTGTGCAAATCTAAGTTCAATTCCCGCCTTCTTCTTCAACATGATGGATAAAGATATGATTATAACAGTCGCAGTCGGGACACGGATATTAATGTCGGTAACAATTCAATACTAAACTTTTACTGCAATAACACCGATATCAAAACAAATACTTCGTACCCTAAAGGAGTTCAGTGTTGCTTGGCCGAATACAAATCAAAGACCTTAACACTACATTTTGGTTCCATCTAAAGTCATGAAGTTTTTTCCATTCGATATATAGAATCTCTTATCACTAATCGATTCAGTTGTTTCCAATATCTTCTCTTCCTTCCATTTCACATGGGAACAGCAGCTTCGGAATACCTTTCCAACGATCGATCCGGTTCTCCCGCCAATCCAGCAAGCTCCAACAACTAGAATCCAAAGTGAGACACTACCCATAAACTCAATACCCATAATCAAACCGACCATTTGCTGATCTGCACTTTAGTTGACAAAATAATTTCGCCAACGTTACCTGTCCCAGCTAAAATCGCCTGAGGCATTTTACGGTCTCGCCAGTGTTGTCAGCGAAAACAGATAGTTGACTCGTTGATGTAACAATGCATCGATTTCGCTGCCTGCTACGTACGAAAACGACGTAAGATATTTTTCTAAAAAAAGCTGTTCTGCCTACGCGTCTCTTCTTAACCAATGCAAAGGAACAGTTGCATATTTTGGGATTTATTAAATTTTTCCTGCAAACCGGTTCGCGCACTGCAATAAAAAGCTTTGTGAATTCAGAACTTATTTATGCAAATTTCCTTAAAATCTAACAACGAGTAACCAAGTTGCATACAACAGTATCATGATAACGATCTACATGACATTTACATGATTTATATGATACTGGCCTATATGGTCTATAATTCGAAACAAAATTTACAAAAAAATAGCTCTTGGACTGTCAGAATCCTACGTTTCAGACAATGTAAACAGTTCTTTAAATAAGATATCAAGTCGATTGTCGAAACTGAACAAAACAGCACGCTACCATTTTTGGATGCTTTAATGACGCGAAAAGAGATTTGCCTTAAAACAAAGGTCCACCACAAATCGACAAAGACCAACAGCTTCCTACAATTTACTTCAAATAATCGGTATGGATTAACGAAAGGCATCGCTAAAATCCTCGACAGCAGATGTCAAAGACTGAGTTCTGATAAAAAAATGGCAATCGAAAATAACTACGTTAAATAAGGAGAGCATATCCCAAACACATCCTAAAATGAGCCATTAATCAACACTGAACCAGGGTGACACACGGAAGAAAGTTGAAAACGTCAAATTTAGAGGTAAGGAAATATGTCGATCTTAAGTACCTGTGAAAAACCATGAAGAATCGCTTACCTCCGCTATGTTCAAGTTTGAACTCATCCACTGAACTAAGGCATGTCAAAACAAAGAAGACATAGGATGAGTCTGCTGTGTTGCCAGAAGAAATGAACGAATGTGCAGCCACACGATCGAACAACGTTGCCTTCGAAGAGAAAACGGCACAGCGCAACAACGATAAGGTAAGAGACAGACGAAGGATAAATGAATTATCAAAAGAGAACACGAAAACAACCCTGTGGCTGTGCAACGCTGTGTTGTCAAAGAGCAGAAATTTTACTGACTGCACACCAGCGCATCTGTGCTAAAAAGAACTTGAAATTTAGAAACATAAAAGAAGCTCTGTTCATCCATGGCAACGAATGTATGAGCAGAAACATTGGCACTGAGCTGAAAAACGTCTAGACATCAGCTATTAATAAAACCCTGTCTAAATGAATCCATGATCTGCTCCACAAAGACTAAAATCTAACCTAAACGATTTGACTTTTATCAGATCTGTTTGTACTGTTTTTACCTTAGCAATGAGCCGAGTATGACTCGAAAACTTCTGCAATAGAATCTATACGCGGAATGAAACCTAAGAAACGTATAAACCGCAGAATTAATCTAACGCATGAAACAACAATGTTCAATTGTGAAATCCAAAACAATATGTTCGTAAAATTATGCATCTCTTCTGTCTCTCTTCCATCTCTTAATCTACATAAGGCAAAATATCATTAGTGTACTTAAACTTTGCCACAAAATATTATAACAGACGTTGTTATAGGCTTAGGCTGTACTATGAATTGAATACATTAACGATTCTGCTGCGGACCACAGAACCAACTGCAGAAATCAACTCAGTCAACCTGAACCACCCTTAAGAAGCCTTTTGTGACACGAGCCGAAATGCCGATACTGGTCAGTTACCCGAATGACCAACTTATTTATTTATTTTGTGTATAAATATACTCTTTTATGCATTTTTCAGTTTTCAGCACGATTACCAACACATGAACAAATTGCTCTATTTTCTGCTAAATTTATTGTAAATATCGCATCTGATAAAATAACTTTTGATTTTATTAAAAATCTGGGCTAAGATAACTATCGAAATTAAAACAGGGAAAACTTTTTTGCCTACTTTAAATTAGTTATTTTTGATTGACATTTCATGAGTTTGTTATTTATAATATAAATCACTGGTTGAGTATTCCTAATCCGAAATGCTTAGGTTGTTTCAAGATTGTTTCAGATTTTGGACCAAGATCGGATTCAAGACAAAGAATGTTTCAGATTTTGGATTTTGCCAGATTTTGAAATGCATGATATGGTGAAGTTCAAAAGAACTGGGAACAAATTCCGGAAGCTGATTAAGAAATTCATGATGGGTCACAAAATTTCAAAATATAAATTATTAAAACCACTTTTCACGTTTTCTCTGCCTAAACGCAAAATAACGGAACTGCTTCCTTTGAATAAAGATATTTATGGCCCAAAAGAGTGAGTTCATATTCTAAAGGGTGCCTGCTGTGAGAGTTAAGCTAGAAATGCTATAAAAAGCGGCGTAGCAGGTCCTTATATCAGTCATTCCACAAACTGAAACGATCCGGATTTCGTTGCAACACAACCTAGAGAAAGACACTTTTATATAGCTTGAAATGGAGTGGAGTTGAAGAAGGGGAAAGAAGTCGAGGTGAAGTTAGAAGTTAATGGGTTGTTTTTATGATAAAATACTAGCTAAAAATAGGATGTGTTTGATGCGTTCTCCATTTTAACCCTGCAGACAAAATCAGTAAGTAGTGACAAAGTGTGTTCACGAACGGGACATGGAATAACGTTATAATAACGTTTGACCCTCCGGCCATCGTTAGGGACAGCGAAAGGCTCTATTCCGATTTATCAGCTAATAAAAGACACGACTACCGATGAAAGGTTGAGGGGAAAAGGGATGGGAAGGAGGCTACGGCGACTGTTCATATTTGATATTTCAAAAAATTTAGGATTGAGAAACGAGTTAATACAATGTTCAGAATTTAGGAATATTTCGGATTTCGGATTGGGGATACTGAACCTGTAAAAGAACGAGAAGGAAACAATATTTCGTGTTTAAGTTTCAAACACTGAATAACAATCGGCCAATTAGTCTTCATTAACGGGGATCACACTGCATTTGTTCATCTATATCATGCAGTTCGTCGACAGAAGGTTCCATATCTTTCACAACATATCATCCCATCTGAGTTGAGGATATCAAAGAGACTGGACACTAATCCGTCACTGCCGAATTCCATCGGTGATCCGTCAATTCATTCGAGGAAGTTAATCGTAGATCGATTCGAACTGCATACATGTGACCAGGGACCATTTTTGTTCGTGCTTACCATAACATTCGGTTTTACAAATGACTTTGGCTACTGTCCACGCTCGCCAAACGTTTTGGACAGCACGTCTTTTAGCGCTATATCGCGGGCCGAACGGGGCTCGAAGTGACGGCTGTACAAGGCTTGGCCCGCATGGAATGTTTCTCCATGAACTGAGGCACAGTCACCTCTTTTCCAGCGGCTCTCAAACCATCAGAGAACGTTGAAAATCAAACCACTGGAATTGGATCATAACCACGTTATAAATTAATGCGTGTATATTCTTCAACTGCACATTTGAATTTTTATTTCGCAGCCAGTTCAATGACATTTTTTGCAAATTTCGAATTAGAGAGGTTAAATGGATTAACTGCCGTGTGCATTTATGTTTAATCTTCAAAGAATACATCAACGAACACTGATGATTCACATAAATTATCTTAGTCACAGCGACAGGCGTACACAATAGTGCATAAATTTTGTCTGCCTAAAGCGTTTGTAACCTTAATTTTAAATCTTAGGTAAGTTTCATCCCGCTTCGCCAGATAATCGAATCTTTGCTGTATATAAAGTAGTTGAAAATTTGCAAACCTTGGTCACTTCCTGAATTTGGTCTTCCATTCCCACGCTCTTCAGACATGACGTTTCGGAAGACAAAAGATCGTGCAAGCGGCTGACGTCACATTGCATGTAACCCTTTGTGGTCGGTAACGTACATGCAGCGATGAGCTAAACATACACGAAATCGGTCGTGTCAAACCTCAATCGCTAAAACCTCAACTAACGAACCTGAGACAGCTTTGTTCCGTTGAAATATTTTAGGCTGACCGGCGAGAAAGTGGACTCCGCAATGACCGAGGGGTCGAGGAAAGCAAGAAGTCGTGGTTCAGTGTGATATTCTGATAAAAACTGTCAGTACAATAAAGCAATTTAAATCAAACTTTTTACCGTAGTTATCGTCGGCAAGTGCCAAAGAACCTGCTTCTTCTGGCTGCGCTCCCGTATATGGCAGAATGTCTATAAATATACATCAATCGTATGCAAGAATTCTTCATTCTGTACATAGCGGCAGCCACCTGCATATTTGTAAAATGAAGGGGTATCGAAGAAACAGATATACTCCTAACACCATAGTATGCCGCTTTGTTTCGATGATCTTCAAAGAGAACTAGAATAATGCACTTACCATTCTTAAAGCTTTAATCTTCGTTGTCCCCCAGAATCTTTCCATTCTAAACACTTATGACAGATTTGGCTGATCAATGCAAACTAGCCACAGGATCCTCTTCATTGCTCAACTGTCTGATAAACAGAGGTGAACCACTCAGTATAAGGTAAATCATCGACTGAAGCCAACATCTAGATATGACTGACGGTATGTTAAGACCGAAAGATAGGCTCTGCGAAGGATACACTGCAAACCAGATGCTAGGAAACGCACTTAACTACTAAACACTATTTTTTTATTGAGAGACATACCAGTTCTTTTGTTATCACTACTACGAGTACTAAGCTTTCCGATTTTTATGCTGACCTTCAATGAGAAATCATTTGATTCTGCAGCGCGAATTTCTAAACTACACAATATGACTATCGATAAATCTAATTCCCACAAAATAATACCCGTTTATCTGCCTAAGAAAAATGAACGCCAAATGACCCCAACAGGAGTTTGACCTCACGAACGTTTTAAAATCAGTTCGGTGATCCATTGATTTACAAGCCTTCTTCTGAACTTCTAACATTTACTAATAAATCTATTCTTCCGACCAGAACTTTAGATTCCTCTACTTATTTTTGAACCTAAGTGAGCATCTGTAATCAGGTATTACTTTATAAGACAAATAAAGCTAACGCATGAAAAATTTAAGCAAATATTATCATCTGAATTGAGGCGTAAAGACTAATAAACGGATTTCGTTCAAGGTACCGAGAAGTTATCTTCAAGAAAAATAGAATAATGACAGCATTTTCGTTGCTGAAACTTTTGCTTACCAGGTGAAAATTGACACAAACTTCTCTAACTCAAGCTGGCAAAACGTGCATATTAAATACTTTAGCTTGATGACTGTATGAGGCCCATTTGGTTAATGATAGGCAGTTGCACCGAGTACGCGGTTGACATCGTGTTGTTAAGGGACTTTGATTACAAAGATTAAGACGATATCCGCCATGAATGTCAGCCCTAAAAATATTATGAATAGTATCGTGACGAAACACTCTTGTCTGGTGATGGTGACGCTGATGTGAACTGACGCACTCAATGGGCATCAGCAAATTTTGGGAAGGATCTAACGATAAGAACAACGACGAAGACAACCAGTGTTATATATGTCGATGGTGTTCGCGGACCCCGCGTACGGTCTGGAAATGTCATTAAACTCGTGTCGATAGCTTCCAACCATCGTCAAACTACGATAGCACCTTTGCGTCATGGACGAACAAATGTAGAACACCAGTGCTCTGAGAAAACTTAAGAGAAGCCCCATGCTTGGATTGGTAAAACCACCCAAAACGCAAATGTAAATGTACCCAGAATCCAGAACTTTTCGAGCATGAGAACTACTCCGTGGCCGTAAACGTTTTGGAAGAAAATTAAAAATATGAAACATCTGAATGCGGCGAGGAATACGACTTTAGAGGTGAGTGTTGGCAAATATTTTTGTGACACGCCATTTTTAACGAAAGCTTTGCCAAACTAAATGTTCAAGCTCCATTAGCTTTTTAGAAGAAAAAAGGAAGCGGTGGCATGCAAGTGGTTCAATGGGATCAAAACAAAACAGTGAAAAGAAACGGAATACAGCTAATCAATTTCAAATGACTGAATATGTAAATCAACAAGCACCTCCTCCCTCGCATTCAAGTTCCGTCAGTAACGGGAAAAAACGGTCGCTCTGCGACTTTTGGCCACCGTCGAGCAAACATTTCAGTTCAACAGCGCACAGTTTCATGATCCATCCCAAGCAGTCGTGCATGACGAGTGTCGAAAAGTCTAATTCTAGAAAACGAAAGCTGATCACAAGACAGAACAGGATAATGACAGCAAAACCCGATGCAATGCTTACCGCCCTTCTTCCGGAAGATTTCAATGGGAAACTGTGACGTGTGTCTGAAAATGAAGTCGTCCACCGTACGAAGGTAGCGCAAAAGCGGATCAGACGTCATCGATCCGCAAGCTAGCCAGTATAGTAGCCGATACGATGGTTCGACCAACATTCCAAAAGACAACGTCCGCAGATCCTCCCCAAGCGCAGAGTTTAGAATATGCAAAACGCAGTGCAGGCACGTCCTCTGATTGTTTCGAACACCTAAAGAATCAAATTTACATTTGCACTAAGAAATGATGTCTGGAAAATCTCTCTTATGATTATACATATTGTCAATTGGAGAAATACATACTTGGCTAATTGCTACCTGACTGCATTCTCCGCAAGAAAAGCCAGAATACCTTCATGCTTCTTAATTTTAATAATAGCGCAATCGTTATTCATTCAGATTAAGATAAAAAATAAAGACACCAAATTCAGATTACTTTCAATGTTGGCGGTCCTTCTGCAGTTAGTACATGGAGATAGTTTACTTTAAACATAGTAGAACTTCTTTCGCTGAAACGGAGTAGAACGAAGGAAAGAGAGTGACAAAAACGACGATGACGTTAGGCGACATTCACTTCGAACATAATATACAAAGAATACATCGACCAAGCTCACTTTCAAGTTTTCTTACGGTTTAAAACAAAACAATCACAGAAAGCGCCACCAATAATACTTCAGAGCAGATTATACACGTTATTAATAAACATGATTAAAATATAGGAGAGCTAACTTCAAAATCGCAACTTGAGGTACAAATGATTTTATGATACAAGCTCCTTACATAAGCTGCTTCTTGAAGTGAAACATTCAATACATAAATAAAAGTGTACGAAAATTTTGAACGCTACTGTTGTTGATCGTGTATAATGTAATTTCAAAGAACAGATAATCAGTCATGGCGAAATAATTATTTATCCACACAGGAAATTTAGAGCAGTCTAGAAATGGCATCTAACCAGGCAGCGAGTTTCGCATGCCGGTTAGTGTTATTCTCAGGTTCTTCATGAAGACAGCTCATTATCGTTCGACATCACGCATCGAATACTTTGAGAGCAAGGTTTAAATAGATATGACCAAATGGAGCTTAATATGGTAGCAGAATTGATTTAGTTTTGCCTATGCTGGAAAGTGATGAACCATCAATGATTCGGCTTCGATAGCCGCTTATCCTCTAGGGTCGCGAAGTCAGCATCAACAGAATTTCTGGCCTTTTCTACAATCTACTAGGGTCCAGACTTCAGTAAAAGAAGGTCTGAATTTGGAGTGAAGTCTGTAGAGGCACTGATCCCAAATACTTCTTGGCCATCAACTGCGTCTTTTAAATCCCGGTCAAAAAAATAGTGTTTCAGTTTCGTTTCTTAAAGCATTCACGAAGCATGTCCCAAAGCATTCTAGGTGGCAATTTTCAATCTAGAGAAGCAACAGTTCTACACCAATATGTTCGGGGAAATCTCCCTACCCTGTCGAAAAAGGTGAGTGGAACTAATTGACTCAGAAAGCCCATTTCAGCCGCTTGTAATGGGGATCGATGTTTTTTAATCAAGGCCCACGACTCATGACTGCAGATGTGCATGGGGATGAAGATCGACTTAAAGTGACAGAAAGCCTAGCTTTCAGATTCAGCTCTACTTTAGTCATAATGGTTATGACTGGTTCAAGCAAAACACTTTTAACGCCATTTACTCCGATGCAGCACCTGCCACCAACAAACAGTGACTGAATGGCTCATAGCAACTGACACTGATCACACACATCTGCAGGTACTCTAACAGCTCTTAGCGTGGGATTCTGGTATACGCTTTCTCCAGCTCAGAAAGGCACGTGTAAACCGGATGAGCAAACACAACGAATTCTCAACAATATAGTGTAGGACGAAGATTTGGTCCGACATGCTTCAGCCTGAACGAAAGCAACACCGCTCTTTCTGGTTCTTGAAGTCAGCTATTCCGCGACACTTCATTTTCACCAGCACTGCGTGGACTTACCGCGGAAGCACAGCAATTTAATCGTCCGACTGTTGCTTGCTGCATTCCCTATCATTTACAGAACAGATATAGTATAAACCCAATTCTTTGGTCTATTGGTGTTTTCCAGAAACATTTTTAGCCACAACATGCCTTATTTGATTCAAGCATCAAGTATTTCAGGGCGGATTTTATCGATTTTAGTAACTTTGACACTTCTCAGGTATTCTACAGCTTCTGCGACTTACTGAAAGACAAATATCTGTTCCTTGATGCTATTCAGGAGAGTCACACTTCTCTTTCTTAGTGTTAAAAAGCATACTAAAATATATAAAGAAAAGAGAATACCTATAATACTCGATGGCTAACTAAAAACCAGCACAAAGAGAAAATGGTAAATAAAATAAGAAAAGTAATTAAATACTTGTCTCTTAGGATAAGCATTTTTAAGTGAGAAGTTTACTATATTCCGACTTGTGTACTGAAATGTACTTGATTTTGGTAGCACGTCGCATCGCATGCAAGCAACAACTTTAAATATCGAGGAAATAATAAGTGAATCGAGATGAAAGAATCCATTTAAATTCTCTTTTATGGGATATATAAAAATTTAAAATCAACGTGTTAGTTTTTACTGCCCACAACAAGTTTCACGCCCTCAGAATATAAAGAAAGTTATAAATTAATACCAGGATTCTGTAGCACAGTTTGTTCAGTCGTTATAAAGTCGAAACCACACAGGAAATGACCCAAGTTGCAGGTATGATCATAGAACGGTCTGAAGCACTCACAGAGCATTTCAATTATTTCCAACGCGAGCAGGCCACGAATTCTGGCAACGGCATGAGAGTCAACTGGAATGTCTAAGATCAAACGTTGTTGACACTTCAACTTGTGCTCAGGTCATAATTTTAATGAACATGAATCAGGGCACTAGAATTGATACCTTCAATATCCTGAGAGATTTCTGAGTCTACAACCGCATCCACTTCGTCCAGTTCTAGGCAGGACGAGAAGCCAAACAAAGTGTTCCGTGAAACTATCTATAAACAAGAACCACGTTTAATTCAAAGACGGAAACCACTATTTCTGATATAAAGCTCAATAAGTCACAACAATAATCGTTTATCCTCACAACAATCGATGGTAGAATAAGCAACTTACAACTCGAAGTAAAACGAAAGAAAAAAGGGAGGTAATAACTACCGAAATGCCAACCTTACTCGCACTTCCAGATTTGGGCCATTTATGACATCGTTCTTACAAAGAGCTTACACGGCCAATAAATATCTTTCTTGATGTTACCGAAAGAGAATGGTTCATTCCTTTCAAAAGATTGTCTACAGCGAAGTGACAACTATACAATGCAAGACTCTGCTTCATTTCCATGCAGCGGCACTTGTTTTAGGCCTTAGAAAATGATAGACAAATTTCTGGTTACGGTTCCAAACCATAACCTCACAACTGCAGGTCAGATTCTCTGTTGACCGGCAACGTGGCGAGCTGACCTAGTTGCCTAAGAGGTCTGTTTCGAATTCTGGAGGTGATGGTTTCGATAACGTTGGAAGGCAACTCTTGTCTTATTCAGGAATTCCCTTGAACAAAGAAATTATCACTCGTTCTTTCAGACCGTGGTCATTCAGAACCGGTAGATTACGAGTTTAGACCCCAGTTGGAGTCAATCGCTTCTCTTCTTTATGAGGCTGATAAATATGTGCCACCCTGTGAGAAAGAAATAAAAGATTACACGCTATGATTGTCACATAGAGAATCGGCATTTAAAATAAAGCAAACGTGGCTGATGGCAGAGAAACGGAGATCAGCAGTGCATCATCAGTCTCATAAAAGGTTGCAATAATGAACCTGAAGGAAGACCGATATTACAAGAGGGACTAACTTTCCTTCTCCTTCCTCTGTTGACTAAGCTGCCTTAGTGTTTGGTAAAAACAAGCTACTGGATCACAAGTTTGGTATTCTGAACCGACGTCTAGGTCTCTAAACGACAGCACTGTAACAAAATATGAACAAATTATATATAAAATATTTATAAATCAATCAATATGTACATGCATAAAATATATACTACAAAATATATACTTGATACAACTATATACAAGACCTTCGTGTCCCCATAACTGTATTAGTAGACAAATGTTAACTGCAATGAAAAAAGAATGTCAGTACTTCAGTCCGCTCCAGAAAGATCCAGAGTACGCTAAGTACAGAATAAACCGGTAGATGAATGTTTATCGTCATACAAAATTACTGCAGTGTACTTAGTACTTAAATAAGCTCACACGGTGCAAATCTTTCTCTTCTCGATGCCTAAGCGACAATATAAGCAACGCTATGAATCCATAGTAAGTGAGGAACTGCAGTGTAAGATATAACTGCCATCATTTTACTGACGAGAATAATACTAATGGTTATCAATTACCAACGGTTTGTCAGGAACCACGTTCGTTGTACACTTTCGGAAAACAAATAACACATGTTCGTACATTAAGTAGCGTAAATAAGCTTGTTACTCCTTCTCAAACACTGAGATTTACGACGTATGGCATCGCCAACTTTACTTTAGATGTCAAACGAGGCTTAAACCTTTGAAGGAGCTATGACGCTGAACAACAAGGTTATTACATGCAAAAATCAAGTTACTCTGTTCAAAATTCTGGACTCGTCTGTACGAAGTGAAACCAGACAAAGCAGAAAAATTTTTAATAATATTTCTGCTTTCCCTGATCTGCTTCCTGAAACCCAGTCGAGTTTTTTTTAAGGATTCTTCTTAACCGAGATTGCTCTAAATTCACTGATCAATTATATCTGCTCTTCAACTCGTTCTACTGTCATAGATTGTCAATAAGAAACGGTCATCACATATTTGCGGTAGTCTATTAGCACAATAAAACATTACAGAAGATTACGTAAATGACAAATATCACATAAGGGAAAACAGAGTTTGAACGAGAGTGCATACAGTATTACCTGTCAGGTGATTTGCGTTTATCTCATCAACAGTCGACTTCATGGCGTACTGTAATGCTCAATAACCCTTAGTCGCCCAGAAAGTCACTATGCAGGATACTGATAATTGAGCATTTTTGGTGCTATATGAATCTTCCATCAATTTACTAGCCAGAACCATACCTCGCTACGCCATTACCACCTGTTTTAGAGGTCGGTACTCGTAGAACCTTCTTCTACGAAACAGTCAAAAAATATGCAGTAGTACGCCAAACTGTATTAAGAACAGCTCGACCCTTCCAATCACTGCTGTCAGTTTAAATGGATCCCAACGAGCCAGAAGCAAGAAAGCACCGCAATAGCGGTGAAATCCAATGAATGGAAAAGTAAAGCGTCTGCAGACACAATATTCGAACATTGCCGTCACTATCCACAGTAGTGGTGTGCATTTCCTGTTTGCTACAGCAGTCTGAAAGGGACACAGAACTGATGAAAAGTAAAAAAAATTAAAGAGCTATCGACGCGGTGCTATCATTCAGATTCGACAAATCAGTAATTAACCACAAACGGAATTCAAAGTAGTTCAAATATACCCGCCAGTAGAAATAACCGTCAAAAATCTGATAGAAATAACAATACCCTCGAAGAAACGAAATAGTTAAGAAGGCGGGCCTTCGGAATGTTCGAAGAAAGGTAGCGAATCAACCTGACGACGTAAAGACAGTGCGAAGGTAACCACCGGTTGAATATGAGGTAGCTGAAATGAAAAAGTAAAACATCTTTATTACACGTAAATTGATAGCACGGAGGCACCTGGAAAGCGTAGTTACATAGTCTGGTTGCAACGTCTTTGGACTACACATCTGCAGAAGCACGTGCAGATTTGTGACAAGAAGTGGTCGGCTGCACTCAGAAACGCAAAACATGAAATCTGCCTCCTTGTCGGCCACCACAGACAAAAGCTTCAGAAACAACAACATCATTTCAGACATGGTGTTCTTCTCTGAAAACAACAGTGTAACAAACAATAAAGGCAAGTGAACAACAGTCGGATCACACCCGGAGCATCCTCGTATTGCATAAGTTCTTGCAGGCCAACGTCAAGCAGATCCATCACCTAAAAGAAGCAAAAATGAAGAGAAACACTATCTGCTAAAAGCGGATCATTGACATATAGTGCAGAGGTAAAAGTGACTGAGCACAGAACTGTAACAAATCTATTTAAGATGTAATTTATGATTAGCACCCAGCCATTCACAGGCGGTCAGCTTCTAAAAATGAACTGTTGTGCAAGGAAGCACGATCGCTGTTTACTGTAATCCAGGGTTCCTTAGTCGGTTTGATAACGAACTTAGAACCTAGAGGTATCATTCAGGTTACTGTCCTTTCATCTTTCTTAGGCTGATAAATGAATAAC
>UZAM01011530.1:545-11803 GCA_900618415.1 Soboliphyme baturini | reverse complement strand
GCAATGCGAATTGATTTTAATTTCGACGAGTTCTTTGGTACAACGTTTGGAGTAGAGTATGGAAGAGTGGAATCTCCAATGTTTTTTTGGCAAAGTTACATGATTGAATGCTTCAGCCAGTACAAATGAGAGAATATACGGCGGCAAGAGTGGGAAACATCTGCGTAAACTCTCATGTATTTATCGATAATATTTCATTGCTTTTAAAGAACTTCGAAGCTGGGACATCGCTGTTCTTAACTCTGAAGTAGATGTGTCATAATCTGAATCTCAGGATTAAATTGATAAAAACGTGGTGGATCGAAATCGGTTGAATTTAGAGAATGGTTATCTGACCCTTGACTCTAAAGTTTTAGACAATGTACCAGAATAGATGCATTTTGGAAATATATTTACGGCAGACAGATGAGTGATAAGTTAGGTGAACCTTTGTCTGTGCAGCTGAAATTTGCATTAAAACACTGATATTTTTCCATTGCGCAAACAATTTGATCAATCGGATGATTAAAAAGAATCGGAACTTCAGCTCATGTATGATGGGTTTTGTTCAAGGTAGACAGGGTTGTTTTCGAGGCTTCTGTAACGCCTGGCACCAAAATGTGGGCCTCTGGCCGGTGCTACTGGCTATATAATTCTTTCGGCAACAGGGTGTATACAATCCTTGCACAGTTTGTATCTTTTGTCTCGGTCGAAACTGTCGCAAATCTAGATAATTAATGCATCTTTGAGGCTTCTGCTCAGCCAATTTTTTTGCTGATTCAGGTGCAGCCTGACGAGACTGTCGCGCGTTTCCGTGCCTGTTGCCGAAAAAATATATAACCAGCCGCACCGAAGCACCGACCAAAGGCTCACCTATCGATTCAAACATTACAACAGCTAGCGGCCGCAGAACAAACTTCGGAAAATAACCCGGTCAACCCTGAAGGAGGCCCGTGAACCAAGAACCGAAACATCGATTCTGGTTAATCACCCGATGGACCGAATTGCTGCGTTGTGCATCAACAGATTATGCTTCTACACCGTTTTAATATTTATCACTTAAGCGAACGAAAAAATTCGCTTTCAGATGTAATAAGTGTGTATTAATGTGTTGCATTCCAACAGAGTAGTACTAATTTATCGACCTCGGAAGGAAGGAAGGCGAGTGATCCGACTGCGACAGGAACAGGCTACTCGGTTCTGATTCCAACACTCTATGGATTGAGGAACCCCAACCTGAAGCAAAATGTGGTAAATTTGTTGCTCAAAAAAATACGTGTTTAAAACAAATATTGCCATCAGCAGCCCAAATCAGACTCGTCACCTGCGTAGTTCGATGTCGTCCTCTTAGGTACTATGCTACCACTCCGGTTTACGATCATTAGCTTTAGTGAAGCTGATGTTCTTATGATTGTCTATAGAAAATTTGGAATACGGCTGTTAATAAAAGAGGTAATTCATATGTTAGCACAGTATACCATATTCACTATAAATTTTGTCATCAATTGGAATTAGAACGAAAGAAAGGAATACCATCCATTGACATAAATCCAAGCTGGGGCGCAGTCAGTAACCTGTTATATGAAATATTAATTCGCAACGTAAATCACACACAATTGTCACCACAAATTATATTATGCCATTACTGCGTTGCCATTATGCTAAAACAATGACCTGGTCGCCATTCATTAATCCATTCCGTGCTATCGGTTTTGCTAACGAAAGGCGTATGCTGATAAATAAAATGTTGCCAATTTATTTTTTCTTTCTTTACCACAAACATGTGGATAAAGAAAATAATATGTTGATAAATTATACGCTCAGAATTGAAGACGTTTTCAAAATCCAGACTAACAATTCATTTCTGTTTGACTATGGTACACTTTCATAAACAGGTGTGATCGACCGTACTTGCTAATCAAACTGCAGGTACCTGCAAACTTATAAAATACCTTATTTCAGCTAAAATGTCTGGGATTGCGGTTGCTAGACTTGCGGAGGAACGAAAAGCCTGGAGGAAGGATCATCCTTTCGTAAGAATTTTCTAAATTTCTGAAATAGTTACTGTTGTACATGTATTCGCTTATTTTTCGGAGTTGTTTATTTTGGTGGGAAGAAATTTCTGTTGGATCTTCACTCATTCTTACACAGTGTGACGTGTTTTGGTGCTGTTATCCCTTGCTACTTATCGTGTATCATGATATACTTCTCTTAGTTTCTTCGCGATCTTTGTCGTACTACCCAGTTTATGCAGGGAAGGTTGAAGCGAAAGTTTCGATCACGATTCATTGTTTGAAGGCCATGCGCATTGACAGTTCTTTCTTTTTATCTGTCGGTTTGCTTGTAGATACAAAAATGCCGTTGCAGTCTCTGCCACAACATCCAGTGTTTGCAGTTTCTTTGAGGAAATAATGGAAACTGATCTTAGAGCGTTTATGTTTTGTTCATTCTTTCTTATAGTGTTGATTATCAGAGAGGTCAGCATGCTTATTCGTCAACAAACAGATATGTTTAATATCAGTCATGAGTTCGACATCGTCAGTAGAATGATGAATTGTGTTTTTAAACACAGACTAACCGACAGTATCGAGGTGATGCAGTCGATCAAGAGGGGCTCAAATCATGCAGAAGATGTAGAATCGTTTCGCTAGATTCCACCTCAGTGCCGGTTACATCGACCTGGATGCACTACCCAAGATTCTCTTCAGCGACGTAAAAGAGGCGTGACAGGCGTGAATGTAGCTACTCAGCCCCAGCCACTCAAGAAGCAGTTTCCTTAATTGCTGTTTTCAGTTGGAAAACTCTTTCCTCAAATTGCAGCAACGTAGAACCAGGCAAGAATATGGTGTTCTGATGGACACCAGTAAATATTATATCAGCTAAATGTTGTGTGAGAAAGGATGAAGCCAGCGTGTAATGCTGATATTAAACAGGAATTTTACTTCCGTCAGATATTTTAAAGTTTCTTTTATGCAAAAATGATATCGGAATTGATCTGATGATGAGAATTCCGAGAGCAAGACTAAGTTCGATGTAGTACGCGACAAGAGAGTGAGCTATCCTTTGTGGATATCATGTATTTTTGTTAGGCATGATAGAGGGACTTGTTCAGTTTTTCGGCTTTTGAGAAACCCGCCGAACTCTAGCCGAAGTTGAAGCCAAGATCTTTAAGGGATCTCCTCCGGATATAAAACTACCTCTGTACTTCCATCCTACAGACCAGGATCACAGTAGAAAGGCGGTCTAATTTCTCCGTTGCAGTGCAGTGCCTGTCGAGTGATAGACCAATACTTATGGGCATATATTGGACCTGTAAGATGCAGTGTTTGTTTTTTGGGACGATTCTCACTTTGATTCATTTGCATAAGCAGAACATCGCTAATTTACCATGTCCGCTGTATCCGCAGCTTTTCAACACTTGCTATAAGGCACTGGTTACTGCATCGTAGAAGTAAATACTGCTCTCTAACAGCAGATCTGGCTCTAGTTTGTCTCTCCAAGTTGCGTGCTGGCCTCATAGTCGACGTCTACCGTTTTTCGGCTCCATTCACGGGCTGGGACAGATGGTTTATGTTCAGTCAGTTTGTCATACAGGGCCAACCTCCTTTTCTGAATATCTACATCTACCGAGGTTGTCTGTGCCCGGAAGATAGAATAGAATTGCTTTCGTAGTCCTGCCAGAAAACCCTCATTATGAATCGAAGCCAGCCCTAACGCTGCTGTTAAACCGTCGTTCTTGCTCCTTCGTTAGAAAAACTGCCCCCGTTCCGTACCACAACACTGACCTGACAGAGTCAAGGCACAAGAGGATTTTCGTTGGAAGAGCAACTCACTTCTCACTCCAAATATTGGACAGGTTTCCGAAAGCACTCGAGGCTATGGCGAATCCAATATTTGACTCTGGCTGGACAGTGCGATCCTTGGAGATTATGGAGCCGAGGTATTTAAACTGGTCAGTTTCCTGAAGGGTTTTGCTTCCTTGTTCCACTTGCAGATCAGTTATGCCAGATGGGTTCCATATAATTTTTGACTTCCGGACATTAAGGGAGAGGCCGGCTTACGCAGCTGTGTAGCATACGGATGCCCGCAGATGACAGACCCCGCTTCCTGTACTGATCAATAGTATAATTTCGTTTGCTTACTTGAAGTCGGCAAGATATCTAGCCGGATATCATGAACTATGCTTTCCTTATAAAACGACTCTTTCGTCATTGTCACGATGTGCACTGTTTTGAAGGAAGTCGACAACAATGTTGAATAGCAAAGGCGAAATCACATCTCCCTGGCGTACTCTGCAGTCAGTAGAGAACCGTTCAGATAGCACTGCTCCAACTTTGACTGCAAACATAGTTCTTGCATACATCTTTTCAAATATGGGAATGATGTGCTCAGGTATCCCATAGCGTTTCAAAATTTTTAAGATCTTCGGACGATATAGGGAATTAGAAAACTGACAAAATCAAGGCAATTGAAGTTGCTATCATCCTCGGTGAAATTTTTTTGGCCAGAAATACCCCGCCCGAAAGCCTGTATGGTTTGGGCGAAGTCTCTGATCAGTTGCTTTTCTCAGCTTTTCCAGGATAATCCAAAAGTCCCGGGAGTTGCCAATAGCGTGACATCGCGATAATTGAAGCACTCGGTCACGCGAGTCCCGTAAAATATGAAGACGATTACTTCACACTTCCATTTTCCTCTAAAACATTTGTAAGCCTACATTTAGTGAAGCAGGGCATAGAACTTTTCTGCTGTTTCTATTCCCCCATACGTAGTTAATTCCAGATGAATTCATGCTACCCTGCGCGTGTTATTCACATGGAGGTATAGCAAGGCTTTTCGGATTTGCAGTTTTGTGGGTACTGACTGTACTGACCTCTGCAGTTAATTTACTGACATAATTAAATTTATCTTTGCCAGGCAAGGAACGAACGATCCAAGGTGCAACGCGAAAGTTGACTTGTAGGTTTGATTGCTGGAATCATGGATTTAATAGTTCCTAGTTGACTGGTAAGTTGCGAGCTAGAGCCGCTCGTTCAGCATCTCATTTTCGCGAAACGTATCTTGTTTGCCGTGACTATAATTATTCTATATGTGACGATAGTTCTCAAGTGCTTAGATTATCTAGAAAATGCCAACTCTATGAATGGTCCGTTATGGTAGTATTTCGAGCACTAAACACGTCTTGTCTGTTAGTTTCTTGTCATTAAATTATGCGACATTATTCAAAGCTTGTTATAGGATAAACTTCAGGTTGCGTCAGTACTCGATGGAAATCCCCCATAAACGTGAGTATACTTTGGAACGAGACGAAATTAAAGCTGCTGTACACGTACATTTGCAATCCGCTTTTTTCAGTCCTTCATGTTTAATCAGCATAATTGTGCGCCCACCCGTTAACCTTCAGTTTCGCAGCTGAGACTTAGTTAAATGGCATAGTCGCTCATGTGGACGTCTTATCGCTACAAGACCTGCTGCGATACCGAATCCACCCTCTCCCCTCCTTAATTAATCCAAATTGCTTGCCTGTGAGACCACTGAGACAGGTCATGGCGTTTTACTTTGGTTTACTTATTTTGCATACTCTCTAAAACTATATTTATGACATTATACATGACCATCAGTGCAGATTTGTAAATCAACATTTTTCTGCTGTCCGTAATGCCTTGAAAACTATTGTACTTTTGAAATTGACTCTTTTTATATTTCTGCAGTTTCTGAAATTATCTTAATTTCTTCTATAAGTTTTCCTTAAGGTTAGGTTTGCTCTTCATCTTCTAAACTAGCCCTGTCTGACGCGTCTGCCTTTGCGACCCAAATGGAGAAGCGGTCATGGAAGATGAAGAAGATGATTTCTAAACTAATAGAAATGTTGCATTATTTTTTCATTATTAGGGCTTCATCGCAGCACCAAGCAAAAATCCCGATGGAACTCTCAATCTTTACAGTTGGGAATGTGGAATACCCGGCCGTGCGGGTACACCGTGGGAAGGTGGTTTGTACCGTCTGAAGATGTTGTTTAAAGACGACTATCCGACGACACCTCCAAAATGTAATCTATATTAAATTACGTACTAAATTTGCGTGTTTGATACTTCTAGGCAGATTTGATCCTCCGCTTTTTCATCCAAATGTTTTTCCGTCAGGAACAGTGTGCTTATCGATTTTAGACGAGAGAAAAGACTGGAGACCACGCATAACAATCAAGCAGGTCAGCACTTTTGTCGGAGGCCATGCAGTTTAACTTAGTATTTGGAGCTATTCGTGTTAGCGGAATATCCATTCGATTTTACTTCAATATTTTTTAGATTTTACTCGGTATTCAAGACCTCCTGAACAATCCGAATGCGGAGGATCCTGCACAAGCGGAGGCATACCAGGTTTACTGGTAAAACATTTCATTCAGTTTTCCTAACAAGAATGTGAAGTTACTCTCTTTTTCAGTCAAGATCGAGCTGCGTATGATGCGCGGGTTAGACTCCAGGCGCGAATGCACCCTCTAACGTAAGAAGTGGCTCAATGGGTGTCAGTTGTTGGAAGGCGGTGCTTTGGCTTTACATTTCTGATTTTGTCTTTGTATATCATCGTAATAGTTTGTAAATAAATAAATACAATATAACAGTTCTGAAAGCCCGTTGCTGAAATTACATATGCTTTTCCGGTTCATGATTGATGACACCAAACAACACAGACGTTTGATGACACCAAACAACACTATTAGCAGCACGTTTCGTTGCGTAGCATCGTCAGAGCAAAACTGATTATCCGGCAGCTAGCCGCTTTGTATAAACAAAATACCTCGATTTAAATGAGTGGCCGATTGACACCAAATTTTTGCCGTCATATTCATAACTGTAAATTTTAGAGTTTAATCTCTGTCACTCATATCGTAGTTCTAAATTTTCTTATCAAGTTCCTGAACACCACAGGATTCAATTATTGCTCATTCAAGTATACCCAGAGGAAGCAATGAATGTTACTTACTGTGGGGTCGAGTGCGGACATTGTGATAAGATATGCGTTGGAAACACCAACAGGAAACTGAATATTCGGATTAAAGAACACTTATCTGTGGTATGCCTCAGGTCGGCTGATCACTCTGGTATTGCACAACGGACAATTTCTCAGGGACACTCCTTCAATAAGGCGAATGTGTCAGTAATTGACAAAGAGCGATCATAAAGCAGTCACAGTCTATAGCGACCTGACGCCCATCACGAACTGGATCAGGAACTAGTACTCTTTACCGCACAGACGTCATATGTTGTTCGTACGCCGGAGTATAGCAATGAAAGACT
Source organism: Soboliphyme baturini (assembly GCA_900618415.1). Taxonomy (NCBI): domain Eukaryota; kingdom Metazoa; phylum Nematoda; class Enoplea; order Dioctophymatida; family Soboliphymatidae; genus Soboliphyme; species Soboliphyme baturini. The sequence continues at coordinate 4,532 of UZAM01011530.1, read as the reverse complement.
CCTGCAAAACTAGATTTACGACTTAATGAACCACCCCTTGCTCTTTATTGCGTACGGGTTCATTGAAGTAGGCCATCGATCCATGGTATTTGAGCACCTGTACTGCCAGGTGCAACTCTCATCATCTTGTCCACTGGACCTGCGTTGCGCTCTTCGAGAACAATATTTCAGAAGCAACTACTGATCATATGCTACTACATAAACATCAAAAGCTGTTCTCGCACCCATGCATGTCAGAGAGCGAGGCTTATTGTCATAGAAACATCGTTCATTCGTGAAGTCTAGTCTGAGACAAGTGATTCGTTATTTAACGGGTTTTGTTGTTGACTTTACAGTTATCTGACCTGATTCTGAGCGATCAAAAAAAATCCATACAATTACATGAATTTAGCTTTATAAATAGCAGATTTTTGGCAGGGCTTGTTCTGGTGGTTATGTTGCGTTTCTGCAACGATCTGGTTACTCTCGAACATTTATTCACCATTCCAGACAAAAGGAGGTTCATTTCAATTCTTAATACTTGGCGTAAATCCATCGCTGAATTGCTTCCAGATACTTACGGGGACAGGGATCATGTATAGTCATGACTCCACGGTATTACAGCACGCGTATAGCGCGTCTCCTGAAAAACTACCGTAGGTGTCTACTGTGGTTGCGTTCCAACTTGAAAAGCATTGGCTGAGATAAAAGCATATACAGATTTGACGGCTTCTCTTATCACTGTGTAATTACAGTGTCCTGTTCATTTAACGAAGTCATCATTTCCTATAAATGCAAGCATCTGCATGATGAGTAAAGTGTAAAATAGATCCCTTTATTCTTTTTCATCATTTCAATAGAGATGCTTCTATTCTTATTCACCATTTACACTGTTATGATTCTTAGTCAGTGATAAGGTAAACAATTCTAGAAACTAATTTTGCCATCTTTCAGGTACTGCTAACCTCATCGTGATCAAAAGTAACAAAGCGTAAACGTCAATACTATTTAGATCAGTGGCGCTTGACTGAAATCTGGTGGTCAGCAACTTTGATTCGCTATATTGAACTGTAATGTAGCGCTAAAGCGCCCATCACAAGAAAACCCATGACCGTTTTTTTCAGGTTTTGGTCAAAATTTAAATAACTCTCAACTCTGTATTTCCGCCAGAGGACTACAAGATGTTGCATACAAACTCAATTAAAAACAAGCAAGCACTTACCAATTTGCAGACGCAGTGAACCAGGATAATTTTACTCGTCAGACTGAGTGCAAATCTTCAACCAACTATTGAAAATGTGTACATGGTACCAATATCAATACAGGAGATCCATTTACTAACTATTATGATAATATACAGAAAAACGAAATCAATCGCAGCAAAGGTACTGACTTTCAAAAGTTCACACCGGTTGAATTGGCAATTACATTAGCGTGTGCATCTTCGCTTGGATTCTAACCCTTGCATCATACGCTGCTCGGTTTTTATTGCAAAAAAGTAGCCTCGAATTCTTGCTAGAAGGTCAAATTCTTGGTCGAATTATGTGTTTCATCAATCAATATAATATGCCTCCGCCTGCGCGGGATTTTCCGCATTTGGGTCACTCAGAAGGTTTCGAATACCGATTAAGATCTAAAGTATACTACAACAGAATTTGAAAAAAAATTTGCTGACACCAATAGTTCGAAATACGAAGTAAACAATATGCCAAGAGATACGAATACAAATCTTCAGTTCCTATGTGCATGTGACGTTCTTTCCAAAACTTACGATCCTGAAATTGAAAGTCTAATCTCTGAGAAATACACTGCGGTCGTTCCATTTCAAGATTTGTTTTGGTCCGAACACGCGAATCTGGTTTCTGATCAAACATACAAGCGCGTTTACCATATTACTGGTCTGAGGCAAAAGGGGCTCCAACATCCATTCAGTAATCAAATGCTACAGTTTTTACTTATGCCTCCCCCCAACCTTCTTTACCAGACTTGTCAAAACCTATCTTCGCTTTTAACGCAGCACAGAGTCCTCAAGTTGACAGCACGTAAGGGCTGCTTCGATCTTGAAGTTCTCGCCAGAGAGTTTGTGCGAGACGTCCTGAACGCTAGCCTATGCTTGGGCATCTACATTTCCTAAAACAGCTCAACGATCTGGCTTTGTCGTCTTGTACATTCCTTCATCCCCGAACAACATCAAAATAGTGAAAATCTACTGTGGGGTGGGAATGGGACAAAATTCAGTTATTCCTGCGTTGCCTCGCATCATGAATGACCCATCATCGCTTACTGACAGTTGGTGCAAACAGCTAGTTAATTTGCCTACTGCCTAACGTGTACTTAGGCTTTACGTTTCTCATGTTGTTCTTTTGTGCTGAAAGATATGGTCACATCTAGATTATTCAAGCAGTAAATATACATATACATACATGAATGGATTCCGATAAAAAATACTAACCTATTTGATTGTCATGCCTGGCCTTCAGTCCTGCCATTCGTCCAAAATCGCTAAGCACGCCGTTTATGACGGATAAATATTTGAATGATAAAAACGGACAATCAAATCTGCCTAGAAGTATCAAACACACCGATTTAGTACATAATCCAATATAGATTACATTTTGCAGATATCGCTGGATAGTCATCTTTGAATAACATCTTCAGCCGGTACAAACCACCTTCCTGCAGCGTACCTGCACGACCAGGTATTCTCCATTACCAAGTGTAATGACTGAGAGTTCTATCGGGATTTCTGCTTGATGCTGCGATGAAGCCCTAATAATGTAAAAGTAAATCCGCACTTCTATTAGTTTAAAAAATGATCAGCAAAACCAATTTTTAGTAAAAGCTCATAGAAAAACGTTAAGAGAATTTTAGAAACCGAAGAGATGTGAAAATACGCAAATTTCAAATGAACAAGTCTTCAGGACGCTACTGAGGGCAGAAATACGTGTTTAGAAATCTGCCCGAAAAAAACTATACACAATTTGATAAATATGGTTTCAGAGTGTATGTGACACAAGTAAGCCAAGATAAACGCCATGCAGCCTTGATCGGTTTCAGTGGTGCTCTACGCAAGGAGTTTGGATCTGGGAGGGAACGGGTTGGGGTGGATCCGCTATCGGCGCAGTGCTTTGTAGCGGCAGGATGTCCACATGAGCAACTTTGTAATTTAGCAAAGTCCCAGATGAGGTATGTGCAGATTGTCAAGTATGTTAGGTGTAATGAGAAGCAACAGTGAGGTAGCGTTCAGGCCGTGCTACAGAAAAACAGTGAAATAACAATCGAAGCGTTTAGATTAAGGTTGTGCTGAAAGTGGACACCGTTGAATTTTACGTGGTTATTACAACCCGCTTCAAAGTTTCTACAGAAGACAACACGTTTTCATTTCATTCGCTGTGTGTAATTTGTAATTTTTAGTACTATTTTTATTCGAGTGGTATTGCGAGACATTTAAACTTTTGGGTCTGCTATATCTGTATTCAGCCTATTCGCAGAACACAGTGCTAGGCCTTTCTGAAGAGTAGAAAGCGTCGGTTTTTGGTTGACTTATTTTCAACCTGGTCTCATCGCATGTACTAGCGAGAGGTCCCGAGTTTCGGGGGGGGGAGAGCTCCCTTCGAATCGTTCGCCATTTTCCCTTCTGATGTAGACAAATAAGTACCTCTCTGTGGGAAGGAAACAGACCACTATACACTATGCCTGCTACATAGCTGTAATGCCTGCGTTTAAAAAATTAAGGCATTCCTGGCTGATGGTATAAAAACTTGAGTATGGCGTCCCAACATTACCTTCAAATAAACCAAAAAAAATCAAAAGATTTTAGTCTTTATTTAACGGAAATAACAAGTAAACCTAACACGGACTAACATTTAAGCAATCATAATTCAGTGGTATAAAAATATGGATATAAAGCACAAGAAAAAACAAAATAGAAGCAATGAAACAAGATGTGATGATGTGGAAACGGGTTGATGGATAGAAAGTTAACGCAGATGAATATCTAAATGCATA
>UZAM01011528.1:1074-13767 GCA_900618415.1 Soboliphyme baturini | reverse complement strand
TTAAGCAGGTCGTTCAGGCAAATGATGAAGCACTAGTGGCAAAATTTCGTCACCGACCCCACCCGTTCTCCTTCCTCATCAAGGCCTGGAATGGATTATCGCGGAGATCAACATTTTAGTTTCATTCGCAAAACGATAAAATTGAATACCGATTCTATTTAAGTATTCGTGGTTTGGATTTAATAATAATTAATAATTGCGGTTACACCTTATTACCTAATTCCGGTTGCATCGGGTAATCAGCCCTCAAGTGGGACAAGGCAGAATGCAGCCACCGGGGCGCACACATCGAACGATATGGCTGCACACCTCGTCCATTTTGGCATGACCAGACCAGGATACCATGCTGTCGCTATTTTTCCTCCTCCTCCTCCCTCCTCCTCCTTCCTCTGGCCCTTTAGTCACTGACTTGCTACCACTTTTTCGACTTGTTGCGCTGAAGCGACGTGTGGGTAATTTTTTGCTCAAGGGAATTAGCGGCAAAGACGAGGTTGTCTTTTCAGCGGATTCAGGGTAAGTATCTCCTGAGTTCAAAAGCTGACCTCTTTGCTAAGCTGTGCCACCATGCCCAAATATCAACATATTGAATTCCACTTGATATTTAAATATCAGCCAATCTTAGTTTCTATAATAGCTATAATCGTTTGGCTTTTATAGTGCTTTCATCAGACGAATGCGATTCGAAATCGTACAAGATGAAAACTCGATATAATCGACTTTTATTCGTTACCGCTCGGTGGCAACGTTTCGTCAACCCTTGGACTAAGGAGGTTCATTCACTGATCATCAGGCATCATGTAGAAAGGTAAGCATTTCTTATATGACGGTTGTAAAATCACAAACTCGAATGTTTGCATTGATGTCCTGCTCCCATTGCAGGTAAATCCTCTGTCGTGTTCAAAATGATAATATAATCATAAATCAGAATGTGCATTCGGTTTGAATATGGTTTGAACATGATGTGCAGCTCATAGGGGAATCAAGCAGCTAAGTTTAACTTAAATTCTTACAGACTATACAAATGGGAAATTGCTTGAGTTCACTGAAATTATATATTAATTCAATGTGCGATCAACCACTGAATCTGTGAAAAACCCAAAAAAGTCACTCATATCGTAAAGCCTTCCAGGTCAAAAATTCACTGCCATAAGAAGCTTGTATTTCAGAAATGTTTCTGAAATCTAGGCGCTGAGAATTAAACAAAATTTGGAAAACCTAAGAATTTATATAAATATGTTCTAAGTGGATGAAACAGAATCAATGAGTGCATGACTACTGCAAATCAAAAGCAGTGTCCATTAGCACCTCGAAGTGAGAAAAGAGCAGACTTAATGTAGTGCCGTCCAACCCATTCCCCGCAATTTGTATGACAAATCAGAAAGGTCCAAGGTTTGCTTTCTGCTTCAAAGAGCATATTGTAAAAATCTAGAGGTGAGAATAAACAAAATACGATTAAAAAATTTAATATGTGCAGAAAAATAATTTCTAATGAGTAAATAAAGTGAAAGTTATTATGTAAAAAATATAACGCAGATATGAACGTCAATCTGCGCTAGTTGTATAGGTTTCTTTTCTTAATTTTGTTAGAGAGTTTGCTAACTATTTTATTTGTTTTTAGGCAAGATCAAAGATCTGCTTCAGCTCTCGAAATCGCTGCCCCATGCACTACTCCACGTTCTTATGGTCAGAGTATTCTTGCCCAGCTACTTTCTGGCGCGCCAGAAAGCACGAGTAGTCGTAAGTACCTCGTTTTAAACGATGTCAGTCGCACTGTTTTCTTCGAAAAGTAGGAGGGTGGTAGAATTTCAAAGGTTTATCTTGGTTTCTGCATTAGTTAGCTTGAAACCAGAAGGCCTACGAATCAGAGATCTACCAACTGCTGCGGACAAACGATGACAACCTCTGAAACTCTACAATCTCCTGCAGAAAGAAGGCTTTGAGACGCGGACTAAAACTTTGGTATTGATCAGTCGTATGACTGGCCGTCATAATTTTTGCGTTGTGTACTAATGAATAATGTTTTATGGAATTTTTTTAATGGCCATAAAATGGTCTATGAGCAAAATTATTCATCCGTTTTAAAGGTACAAATTTTCAACAGACCACCGGTACTCTAAAACAGGTGAAAAGTGATTACAAGGAGCAAAACAGACTGTTGGTCACTGATGTAATTATCATCAATCAGTACGTTTCCAAGTGTCAATCATGCGCCACTCTTCCAAAACCCAATTTCACGGCGGATGACACCGGTCCCTCGCTTCAGGTTGCCTTGGACGAGGGTGGGAAGGGAGGGGGACATTTAAGCAGGTTACGGCTTCTAATCTTTTGATCAACTAATACCTTATTAAATATTCACCTATTCATTGATTTTTACGGCACAAAAGATAAGGAGTAAAAGCTGCAACGTCAGGAGATATTTCAACGGCAGTGTTTTGTCGCCATCTGAATGACCTAGGCAATTCATCTAGTTAGAAACACAACCCTAATCAAGTCAGAAAGCGCCATTTTTCAAAATTTTTGGGAAGTACTGTATTCGATGAATATCAAATTGCCAGACATGAATGGTTCTCATGAGCAGTAAGCATCGAGAGGGTGGTGTTCTACTATATCTCGTGATTTTGCGACATTCGAACTCTACAGAACAACTTTTGCCAAACAGGCAAGCTTATGATGATCAGATTAGAATAAAAGGCCCATAATTCGACATGTGTGAAATATAAAGAGATCGAAGAGCTAAATTAAAAATGAGTATAGACTTTTTCATATTAGAAGCATAATTAAGACTGGGACACAGGTTTAAAATCGCCTAATTGATGAACAATAATCATTTATACATTATCCGTATGAATTATTCAGAATCATTATGATCAAGGCTTCGTGACTAATAAAATGCAAAATATTAAAGTTGTTATAGGCGGCGAAGAATTAACGTGGTTCCAACACTTGTGAGAAGAAATCATTGGCAAAGGGTTAAAGCGTGGCCACCCGATTTGCCTTCAACCAGCATAAGAAAGCAAAACCTGCCTTGACATATGTCCGTCAAAGTGCAGTTCGTCGCAGGACGGATAATCTCTAGAATAGAGGCGATGTCAGTCGGCAAGTGACGCACCTCAGCTTCCTGAATAAACCTCTCTCTTGGTTCAATTTGGCCTGAACGTTCGTTCGGCGCGGAAAAGAATAATTAATAATCCCCTTTGCAGCCTCGTTTGAGAACGTCTCGACTCGCACTGAACCGCCACTGAGTCCAAAAGTCTTTGCTACATAAAGCAAAGCTAATCTTTCGTCGCGATGCCTTGTGTTATGTTTAATAATTTTAACGGTTATCGGCAAATAAAATTTGTCTGTCAGATAATTTTTCACACGCTACTTTTGAGGCTCATAACCGAGATGAGGGCCGTAAACAATGGAGTAGTAAGTAGTCGGAAAATCGAAAGTCAGACATTTTCGACAACGGTAGTTTTGATGCCTTTGCGCGGTGTTTCTTTGATGATATCACAGAGGTACCCACTGATCATCTATACTCTTTATAGCTCGCGATTTATAATAAATTTTCGTTTTAGCGGCAACATCAAAGATAACCGTTAAAATTGTAAACTATTATCTCCTGTTAGTACAGCCATATGAATTGTATGACGGCCAGTTTCACGGCTGTTTCACAACTGGTGCTTTAGATGGCCTGAAGTTCCGTACGATGCCAAACATGATCATCGTCGAATGGATATATACGCAGCTTCATATAACCTGTCCGAAAATTAGTCAGTGTGGGTTGGTTTAAATACAAATTTCGTGACTGTTTTGCACCTCGCACGTTGTGAATATTCCATAATTATTTTATGCGATCGTCAGCTGTCACTAACAACGTAACAGCGACGGTAATTCACCACAGACCTTACTAATTAATGATTTGCTATTTGGTATACTAGAATAATATGTTCCGCATGTCGTAAAATTAAAAACAGATTGACAACGTTATGATGAATAAAGTCATGTTTATTGATTGTTTGCAGTGCAATTACAAACGCCATGGAAATTGTTCTACATTCGAGTGCACATTCATCACATAAATGTTTAGTGTTTCTTGGTTTATAGTCTATATAGAACGCATGTACAATTTCCCATGAAAAATAGAGCCATATTAGCTGTTTTTCAGAATGTCTGTTTTCAATGTACGCCAAGGTTAGAAATCTTCCCACTTCTTCTCAGCGCCAACGTCTTGAGGGGGGGGGGTGACAGAAGTTACTCCTTCACTTTATTCCGACGTTTCGCGTCTGGCACAGAAGTTGCCTTCATAAGAATGCTTCGCAGCACAAAGATGCAGTGTAAAATTCAACAGTAAGTCAGAAAAAATTACAAAACAATGGTAAAGGACGAACGAGCAGATGTAAAAATACAAGAAAAAAATGTTACAAAATGTATTAACTAAGTTTTGAATCTGCAGCAGTCAAGGGAGTGGTTGAAATTAATGAAGCTGCGTTTTCTTACTTGGTCACTTTGAAGATTTCAAAGCTGAACAGATATCAATAAAGACGGTGCAGCTGTAGCATATTCTTTCCCTGTCAAGCGAAATATGTAGGGAGACTTTGATGAGTAAACTAAGTCTGTTCTTTCTTGCATTACGATTTATTCTATTAGAGATATGCTTTCACCGAAATTCCCATGTTCAGGGCTCTGTGTGTTAGCCATGTAAATTCAATCGCATGTTTTACAGTTGATCTGATAAACCATTTCAGCTTTACCATGGTTAGCTTTGGAATACAATTACCTGCATTAAATGAATCAAAAATTGAACTCACTTTCACTCAGCTGAGAAATGATGTGCAACGGATACGCCAGCTCTATTGTCATTTACTCGGCCTGCAAATCAATAATGTTGTTAATATCGCCATATAAATAATAATGCTGAAATCACAGAATATTCAAAAAGGAATGTCTTAACAAGAGAACTGATGTACCTGGTTTAAATCAAATGTCATTCATTGCTTTAAAGAAAACAGTGTACAACTGAATGGAAGCTAAAACCGCATACCTGATTCAAATAAGTGTCAAACAAAGCTTAGTGCTTGTGCAATTAGCAGTAACTAATTATCTAAGCCGTCCAGTATATTCTTCTAATATTTAAACATACAAGCGTTGAAAAAACACAAGATGTATATGTTGGCTAAAATTCTCTCTTAGGTTTACATTCGATTCTGTGGCTATCCGTAGGACGAGTCAGTATTCTTCGAATTTTCGATGTGCCACAAATGCATTAATTTGATAAGGAATTCTAGCCAGATCCTCTTTACTTTCAGCAGATTTCTTTCTGTATTTTTGGAAATTTCGCAATTCCAGGACGGACACCGCTTTAATCCTCTTTATTTTCTCCAAGTGATTTTATATTTACTCATCACTCCACTCACCCAAACGCTTTTGCGGAATATGTTTAACTGCCAATCTTTGCTATCTTTCATTCTTGCACTGTGCTTCATTAGTCTACAGGATTGCTTGGCAAATTTTTATGCAAAAAACAGTTTAAACGTAGGTTTTAAGTGCTTGCTTAGCAATTTTCAGTAATTTTCAATACAATTATCGTTAATCTATGTGTGTAAAAAACTGATTGTTCTTACAGAGCAATTCAGCTCTATACAATCGATCGCTTAGTTTTCAGTTGGAAGACTCAAAAATGGAATTTATTGAAGCAAGATGTTTGGAATTATGATTTAACGAATGTGTTTTTAGTCAGCCAGTTTGAATTACCGTTTATTTTGTAGGACTGCAGAAGCAAATGTGCTAAACGGTGTCTAACGTCCCTGATCCTGTGCCAGAGTGATAAATGAAATGGCAAATTAAAACCTTTTCTCATTTGCTCACATAAAACCATCGCTAGATAAATATTTTTAATAAGCTTTTTAGTTTTATACTAAAATTGTTGAATATTTGCTTCTGCCATCATGAAACTTAAGGCGATTAATTCAAGCTTCATCAAGAAGCGAAATGTTCATTTTATCGAGGTGCCACTAGGGCAATACTGTGCTGATGTAGCTTGTAGCTTTCTACAGTATATTCAAGTGAAGCTGCACCCGCTGGTTTCTCTGTACCGTGTATGAGTAGGCATGGAGTTCCTTTTCGGTTGGATTTTTGCTAGCGTTGTCCTGTTTGTAATATGCTTTGCATTTTGGCTATTATCTCGTGCCCCGTATGATCAGGTGTTGCTTTCTGCCAGCAGCAGCACGTCTTCGGCTTCCGAGAGGCCGGAACACCCTCGTGAGACGGCGAATCCCGATTTGACCGCCAGCGATAAGAAGAAGACGCATTTTAAGTTCAGGGCACCATTGAAGGGTTCGTCGTCCTATACTCACCCGTGGCTGGCCGGCTCCTTGAAGGGGCATCTGTCTCGAGTGTTGGATTTTGACTTGAGTCCTAACGGCAAGCATCTAATGACTTGCTCGGAAGATCGTAGCTTGATCTTGTGGAATTGCTCTGACTTCTTGGAGAGGGAGCATAAATGCTTCAGGCTGAATCTGGACTTGGACCACGCGCTGAAGGTGTGCTTTGCGCCTGACTCCAAGTCACTGCTGCTGTGCATGGCGTTCGACAACACCCTAACCGTCTACAAACTGGCGAAGAAGGAAAGCCACGCGTTTCGTATTGAACAAGTGGAAAATGTGCAGTTCGAAAAGGTGCATAAAGCTGATATCATTGCCATTGGCATATCTCCTGACGGTAAGCTTCAATTTATTAATTTTTGGCCTTCTGTCAATTGTCTTCCCTGCCAAAATAATGTAACGTTTAAAATGAATAAAAATGTTTAGTTTGATTGTTGTTTGTCGTCTTCGACATCAGCCAGGATCGAGGTATTAAAATCAAGGACCAGGTACGTTGATTATTGGGATCTGGCTCTTTTGGCTCTCTTTTTATGATTTAGGCGATATAGGTTGCTCAGGTAATATTCCTAGTCGCCTCTAGTATCTGTTTTAGAATGTGGTATTTGCTTTTGACAGGTCTGTGGCCATTCTTTGCTTTCCGGAGGAGAGTAGCTTTGAATAGGTCCCCTCTCTCTCCATATGGTTCTGTTAAATCACGACAGAACGCCGGTCTCTGATTTCATCAGACAGCATTCTCATGCGGGTAATCTTCAAGACCTTTTCATTCATTATTCTGTCGAACCATCGCACTTTGAGAATGTTCCGAAAGCAGCGCTGCTGCAAAGTGTCCAGTATCTTTTCGTGGAGCTTTAACAGGGTTGATATTTCAAGGCTGTTCATCAGGATGGATTGCGAAGACAGCCTCTTTCAGTATGGTGACCGTTGTTGCTATCCAGATAGATCGATTTTGTCACCTAGTAAATAGCCCAAAGTTCACATATGCCCGTCTTAAGCGCAGCTTTTTCTCCAAGTCGCAGTTTCTATCTCTTACCAGAAAGGAGCCGAGGTAAATAAAGTATTCGCCTTACTCAATAGTCGTTACATTCCATTGAATCTATGACTCGTTAGTCGAGTCGGATGCTCGCAAGATTTGCTTTGATGGGGTTAACTCCTGGGCATACCGTTCAGGCCACCACGCACATTTCTCGTGTTTATGCCAGTAAGCCACTGGCGGAGTCACTGAGCAGTACAGTTTAATCAGCCTACTCGAGATCTGTTACGAGTACTTCTGAGTACTTAAGGCCGAGTCGTCGTCTCATGGTAAGTCCCTCGCTGTTGTTGGGTACTTCGCTCTCCTGCTTCACATAATCCACCACCACGGTGAGCAATAGAGGTGAAAGCCCTTATCCTTGGCACAATGCTGTTGATTTTAAGCCAACGACAACGACTCTTTTGTTCTGATGGCGCCTTTAGTACCTTCGTGCAGTATTTTTAGTAGAACGTTGATCTTCTGCATTATTTCTTATTGTCGCAGAATGCGTCTTAAGGACTGGCGGCGCACAGAGTCGAAATCTGCTTCGAATTCGAGGAATGTTACATGCCTAGGTAGTTGGATGTTCTTTCCCTGTTCCGTGATTTTCATTAATACCGCGATGTTATCCGTACATGAGAGTCAGGTTCAAAACCCTGTTAAATTTGATTTAAATTCGATTAAATGCAAATTTTCAATTGCGTCCTTAAGTCATGGGCAGAGGGTTCGGGCAAATTCCTTTTCTAGTATAGGTAGAGGCGTAATCCCGCTCTAGTTGGCACAGTCAGAGCGATTTCCACGTTTGAACATGGGAATGATCAATCCCTGCTTCTAGTTCTCAGAGTTTTGTGACTTCTGCCATATGCTGTCAGAAATCAAATGGATACAGTTCAGTAGCTTTTCACTTGGGTACCTCAGATTTTCCGCACTATTCCTTACATATCTGGAGGATAGCGGATTTCGAACTTCGACATACGCCCATGGCATTTCGGATTTCGTCGTTTGATGTAGCGGAGCAGTCCATTTTTGGTTCTTCTCTATCTGTGATGTCTGTATCTGAATCACCCCCTGGAACGGACCAGTTTATCTGTTCCTCGAAGTGTTCTGCTCAACTCCTTTGTCCGCTGTGTGGATTTTGAAGCGACTTATTCGATTTGCTATGAATCAGACAAGTTATGGGCTTATGTTTGCCATCATTGGTGATGATGTTGACTTGTCTCTACAGCAACTTCGATTTTTTCTTCAACGTTGCTTGTTCCAGGTTCTACGCTTCGAGTTCCATCCATTGTCGCCTGTGACAGCAGTAGTTCCTGTTGGCCGCTTTCACTCGTTTTCGTCTCACTAGGGTTCTGTAAGAACTACAATTACCCTGTTTGAACTGTTATTAGAGCAGCAGCTTGGGGTTTGGTGTTGGCAGGTTATGTCCTTAGCAGCAACGAATTGTTGTTTATCTCATCTAGGAACACTGGCAAGTTTTTCGGATCATTAATTTGCCGGTGTTAGCTTCCATCTGAACTAATATCAGCCCCATTTCATGGTCCAGTATCGTGAGGAGCGCTTCTGCACTTTCTGCTGACCACTTCTAAGCGTACTCCTGTTTCTTGTATGCGGTCACAACGTTGACCTTCAGGTGCTTTGCTGCAAGACCGCAAGCCAATATCAGGTCGTAGAAAGCCAAAGCGTTAGATGCCCATGACGACAGCACCATTGCGACTTGTGACTACTCTTGTCTTGAATCCTGATTTCCAGGCGATCTGGTTTGTGAAGTACGTTTCTGTAAACGTTTCGAAGTCGAGATGTAATGTAGCTTTGGCTTATAATGGTTGAAGAAGGAAACGAAGAAGGAAGAAAGGCTAGCAGTCCGACTGGAGTTCAGACCCGGGACCTCTCGATTCTGAGTCAGACGCTCTAATGACTAATCAACCTCAATAATCCTTGAAAGCGTTCCATTAGGTTTTAGCTCTAACTGTGTAAGAGGTAGAATAATGCAACGCTTAGATTTTTATGTTGGTGTTCTCGAAAGCATTAGACTTAATCAAGTTGTTCATCCTCTGAACAGAAGATGACAATCGCTGCATAAGTCCGACAGATGACCTACATAACATTGTGTCAACATGATCAGAAAAGAAGAGAGAAACATCCCATATTAGGAAAATACTGCTTCCAAAAATTATGATGATATTTTTACATTACTTTGAACAGAGGATTATATTATCACTATCACTGTCACAGAGTACGGTACCTTTTCTCTGGATAAAATACAGTACTGGGGCCAGATCAAGACCTCGATTGTCGGTCGTCATCTCCGGATGCCTCTTCATTTTATTACTTATGTGCCATCGACTTTGATTTTTGCTTAAGCTTTCATGTTGGAATTGAGGAGATGTTAAGGCTTCTTTAGCTTTGGTAACTTTTAGAAATTTCCAAAGCTTGCTGTTTCTGAGTTTGAGTTAACCTCCATGCGGTGTTTCATGTCTAAGTGCCGTTGAGACTTAGCGTCCATCACGATGCCCAGTTTAAACAGCGAAAGCACCTTCGCAAATAGCTTATTTTTCTCCAGACACAGTTTAATGAGACGTAAGGTTACTGATTACCGTTCTGCTTATGGATTGCACACTCGTTTTGCTTTCTGTAATGCCTGTGTTGTCGTACGTGGCTCAGAATCGTAAACAGGATATTATTTATGGCTTATGATAATGCAGTTGACCATAAACAGTGTTTATTAGCGAAAGCATTGCGTAACGTCACCAATAATATTAAAGCTTTGAAGTTGTTTCCTTGACAACAACCGTGATGAGTCGGAAAACAAGATGTAGCTAACTCCATTCTGTTGAGCCAGGGATCGATTGTATCGCGACGATTAAATCACCGTTTCCGGTTCCAGTGCGTGCGTTTTATTCAGCATGACAATATTAAGATTAATTTCTTAGGCGGGTAGCACGTTGCTTCCTGTTGACATGTTTATGGTATCTTTTTATGCAAATCGATCTAAAAGTTTTGAACGATTTGAAACAGCTTAAATCATGTTTGTCATTCTATAAGCCAGTTTGAATCTCTTAAGGTTTATTTTATAACTGTTTCGCTAGAATCCGACTGTAGGATGTGGTTCTTTAATAAGCTGTTGATTTTCTCTGCACAACTCTTTCCGTTTCTTCCGTTCGGATGCACACCGTGTGTTACCGTATCCTTTTTTAACTTTCCCCAATTTTTCAAATGTGGCTGTCCCCCTCCTCATGTGCAAGTTGTTCATGCATCCAGCTGGGAAACCGAAAGATTCTGAAAACTGGCCCAGCAAAGTTAACAGACCATAGGAAACGTCCTCTATTGACTCATCTTCATTTTTATGACTACACCATAATACTTGCTAATAAACTTTTTCCACCATCGCAGAGCTGTAGCCAGTATGTGTTGTGGTTTACGATTTGTTCCCTAGTCCGATTTTTCAGTTTGCAATTTTAACACAACTCTAGAGTCATTGAACTGTACTCTAACTGGGACTATGATCCTAAAGCTACTAAAATCTCACTATTCCATCAGGGGCAGCGACTGTTCCAAGTCAGGTTCACTTTTAATTCCACAGGTGGTGTGCCAAGAAGTATAAGATCGTCCCAGATCTTGCCCCAGATGCGCGTGGGAATAGTCAAGCATTCCTTTATTTCATGCTGAACTATCTGAATCATAAAAGAAAGATATATTATACGATATACCCGACGTTTCAGATGCTACCCTGTGTTTGGGATTTGTAACTCATTTCAGGTATAAGATATTTGTGGAGTAAACTTTTAGAATTCTTAGGAAACATTTTCTGGTTGCTTTTATATTCGTCGCCATTTGGGGCTAACTTGAATTGAAAGTGACTACATTGAGGCCCAGTCTGTCGATTATTTCTTATCTGTTTTGAAGATCTCGTCATGACCTTATATTTGCTTTGCGGAAAAATCATAATGCTAATCATAAGCAGGCCAAATTTATGGATTTACTCCCAAATTTGCATTATGTTCAGATCGATGCGGTCAGAAAATGCGTCTCTTTTTTGATGTGTTTTAGGGATCATCCCTTTGTCCAATGAGAATTCACCCCTCCGATTCAGATATTCTGAATAGCACCGATATTAGAAAAAAACATGAACAGGCTTGTTTGGGACCAAGAACAAAAACACGAGTTTTTGACGTATCACTGCACCATTGGTAAAATAAATCCGAAAGTAAGACTTCGTCGTTTTTTTCAAGTCTGAAATTTGAAACGCACCAACGTTGGATGGCAGTGTCGTCTACCAGTCATGAGAGGCTGACAAGAACAGTATAGGATTTTAAGCCGTGTTTTTCGATCTGAATCATGTACTCAGCCAAACGAGTGTTATTTTCTTTCCATCACCAGTACTTCTATACGGTTTTACGTGGATCTTCTGTTCTTTTTATTAAAATTTCTTTTCAAGAATAGATGGGATGAAAAAAGACGTAATCACACCCTCTTCACAAATTATTATGAATAACAGCTGTAGAGCATTCAGTTTTAGTATTTTGTGAAATTGTGTTCTTTGACATAACTACTTATCAGGGATCATATCAGCCCCATTTATCAGAGTCGTAGGATTTGGCCGTTTCCACGATCATAACAGGCGTCCATGGCTAAATTGGCAATTGAAAAGCATAAACCCCCTCATTAGGTACTCCTTTGTGTATTCGTGTTACGTCATAATTCAACGTTACCTGTTCCTACAACCGACAGACGCCGGTGCAATTACAGACAATTGTCGGTTACAAAAATAATATCACCAACATGATAGATCATTGAAAATTTATCGTCGCCGTGTACAATTCATTCGCTCTATGGATGGCTACAATTCGTCTTGATTCGGCTACATTATCATCATTATTACTTAAAACAACGTCAAAGCCATAAATTAAACTTGGAAAAAAATTGTTCGCTTACGATATGCTAATGTTATTGTGTTATCCTTAGTTCTACCTTGTTCGCGGTACTGACCGTGGTTCTCAAAATTTTAGCCTTCGTCATCCACCCGTGGTCAATATTAGAACCGTTGTTTGTCACAGCCTCTGCATACCCCCCCCCCTTATATCCTGTTTTGTCCGTTGTACAGTACGGTTTCGTTAAGACATTACCCATTATACGCCGATCGTTTATCGAGCACACATCTGGCAATATCCTGACCAGCTAATCTTTAAACAACTGGATCACTAGCCATCTTCCGCGTCGACGAGTTGTTGCCGCATTGTACTTCCGTAAATCTCTGGATCTTCCCTCAGTTACGTAGTTAACTCTCCTTTGTCCCAGTTGCGAGCATTTGCCATGCAAAGG
>UZAM01011521.1:0-10831 GCA_900618415.1 Soboliphyme baturini | reverse complement strand
TTACGAAACATGGTAAAGTGATAAACTTCGCGGTAGAAGCATGGTTTAAAGAGACTATCTGGTAGGCGCAAATATGCCTTACAACAATGCTGAACATCCACTGGACATAAGGCCCTAACTCAGTAGAATTTGCAAAAGCCCCAAAACCCAGTATCAGAAGGATCAGGCTGTGGCTGAATGGATGAACGAGTATCAAAGTCTACTGCCGAACTTAGCGCTAGTTCGTGGTTGCACAAAACTTTAACCTCCCTTAGCCGATCTGACCTTTCTCTTCCTATTTCCGAGCGACACATGTTTAAAGCAAAAGCGAAGAAGAAGTGTAAATTGGAACTAAGATATCGCTTGATGATAATGGGAACGATAAAGGGAAGTGTTAGTACTAGTCATGGTAACACAAATATGCTATGCGGAGCAAAACTTTTCATCTCCAACCTTGAATCGTTTTTAGGCTGGTTCGAATTTATTATCTCACCTCTAGTAAGTTTCATGTTTCTCAAAAAATTGCATCGACAAAGATAAATGCATCATAACGTCCGTAATAAATTAAGCAAATACAAAACTTAAATTAATAATTAATCATGGCAAATATTAGATAAATTTCGATTTAACCTTAAACGACTACCATAGTACTATTTCACAAATCATTGGCAAATTAGTCCCGTATGGTTTCGCTTGTTTCAAACTGTCCATTTTATGAACATATCTTGGATAGTAAATCGAGAGAGGCGTCAAACAAGGTGATGCAATATCAACTGACTTATTCAAACCAGCCATGAAATAAGTTTTCAAGACAGTCCGTTGGAAATATCAAGGTCTGAAGATAAATGCGAACTATGCTGCGAATAACAACATAGGAAGCTGAACGAAAGGGTAACCGCACAAACAAAAATGTGCAATGACACTGAAGGAGCTAAATGGCAATGGGCAGAACACGATGCAAGAAGAACCACCATCGGTGGAACAAAAGACTTCTAACTGAATTGTAAATGACAACAGACGGCCCGTTTGAATACCTCCAGATCGACGGCAGCATGAGCTGAAGAAGCTTGTTGGATTAAGGTGAATAAGAAAACAAGTTTTTGGCAACGTCTTGTTGAGTCTTTCTACCAGCAGTGGAGCGAAAAAGGCTAATAATGATGCTGATATAGATTAGTAAATGATAGTTCCATATATACACTGTAAACAGAAAATGCAACGGTACAAGAAGCAACAGGACAAGCTTACACAAACAATGGCACACCGGGAAGGAAAATAGGGTCGCCCATAAATAATGCGCTCGCAGAAGCGCGTTTTTATTTTTTGCGTTTACATATTGTGTTGATTAGATAGGTCACATTAGATCACATTAGATAGTCAGCAATCAGGTGGGCAATCAGGGGCCGCAACCATAACAGGCGTAATCACAAGGGAGTACAGCGTACCTCTTGTAGATTCTGGCATGAATACGCCGTAAGACCATATTTTCTTTGATGTTTCCAATTCAAAGATTTATACACGTTTCTATGAACAACATTCCTTGCAAGCAAATTCCTATCTCAAAGACAACCGTGCGCAATGTCATAAACGGTTTTGACGGAGTGCCAACAATAGAAAAATGAACCAGGAAAACGAGTTTATAATAAGGAATCTAGAATACTTCTTCAAGTTTATCTATGCTCTACCCTCTACAGTCATATGTGATGAATACTGGCCAGAACGATACAAAACAACGAAAATAACGTGCCTTGAAGGAAGTGTTGGTCTACGAAGCTTGAAAGCTTCAGAACACGCAATCTGAAAAGAAATCCTCGTCTGATCCGCCATTTCTCTACATAGACATCGATGGTTTAGTTATGTGATCAGAACGTAAGGGATCAGACTGACAAAATAGCCTCTCTCGGTAGAGCAGGACAGACTACAACCAAGGGCTGAATTTTCTAATTACAAGAGGACCGGGACTATTAGAGGTGTATCCTGAAGCCGTTGTTCCCGTGTCCAAAAAAATAGCGGCTGTGGCAAAGAAATGTTACAAGAAAATTCAAGTAGCGCTTGCTAATACAGTTAAATGTTCCAATCCAGCTACAGATAATAAGGAACCTCGGACCCTCGTCGTTATCATCCAATCCATCGGTTCATCTCTCTGCCTGTCAATCTTTCTCCATTTGGGTTGCGGGACAGGAGGTAGGCAGTGAATCATGCTCTTCCCCAGTCTCGTAATATTTGAGGATTAGATTACAAGCAAAATTAATCCGTGAGTTCTCCTATCGCACAGTAGGCCTACCCATTAGTAGGCTGCTATTTAGTCTTGAGATGAGCGTTGTGTGACATACAGCAACTGTGGTATTATTCCTGACAGCGATTTATAGGTGCTATTAGTCCAATGAGCTGCTGTTGTAAAGCAGGCATCCGTAATGCGCTGCTATGTCAGAAGGACAGAGACCTCTGCGTTAGCAAAGAAAAAGCGACATTCAAATGCCTCATGTCTCATGACTGCTCTAACTGAGGAAGTCAACGTGCTTTACTTGCGGCTGTCAAAAATCACTGTTAATTTACTTCCTGACTGACTTCCACAACCATGGTACTTTACAAAGTATCAGCTGCTCACACACCTTGCACGCGGCAGTCGAGTACATGAGAACTGTTGACTGCGACAAACGTATTTCATGCGAGGATAAGGCTTAAAACACTGTTCTCCAATCAGGACCTTCTCTTCTTCCAGGACATCCTGTGTAAACCCATCTAAATTTTGAGATGTGCTATGCGATCCGATCAGCTCTTCAGAGTACCTGAACATCAACAGTAAGCAATCTCGCACAACCAAAGTACGCCTCACTTACGAATGTGGTCTTCCATCGAAATCGAAATCGCTGTACAATATATTTTGACCCTGAGAAGATGTTCGGTATTGCTGCGATAATGCCGGACTTTCTAAGTAGAAAATGTCTTCGAAATCCCTGCGGCCTAAAACGAACGATTATAAATTATTCGAAAAGCTGCGCCTCTTCTGAACTTTCTTACCCAACCTCTTCCTGACTAATTCAACGCGTTGGTGAAGT
This sequence comes from Soboliphyme baturini, assembly GCA_900618415.1. NCBI lineage: Eukaryota > Metazoa > Nematoda > Enoplea > Dioctophymatida > Soboliphymatidae > Soboliphyme > Soboliphyme baturini. The sequence goes on along the minus strand of UZAM01011521.1, from coordinate 7,796 downwards.
TTACAGACGCTGCATAACGGACGACCAACATCGCACATGTCTAAATCAATGGCAAATGATCGAGATAGAGGATATCGAGAAAGTTACATTAAAATTGAAGTTATAAAACAAGACGTCGGTTCGTACCACATAACCTGCTCACTCTTAGTTGCCGAAGGAAAAATCTAACAGACCATCGGTTCTTGGTATTTGAACCGCTGCAGTACACATGCATCTGATTTCATTTTTAGTTAGAACAGGCTCATGCTCATAAGGAGCAATGTCTAAGAGGTGAGTACCCCCTACATGTTACAGAATAAATTTGACCACTTATCATTCGTCAAATTTTCGCCCATACCTGTCCTATCGTTCTCTAGCACTTCTTTCTTTCACTGCCTTCATTGCTCATCGCTTCCTGCTTTCCTATCTTCATTAATCTTTTAATTTTTTCCTTCCTGCCATCCTTTGTTACATGTTCCGTTTTTCCTGTTTTACCTCCCTCTCTTCCGCTTTTTCTCCCTTCCTTCACATACCCTTTCCTTATTTCATTTTCCAAATTTTTCCTACGATTTCGACTCTTTCTTCTTCTTTCTCACCCTAGCTGTTGCTCCCATTCAATCACTACTTATTTCTTTAATGTATTCTTCTACTGTGGTTTTAAATTCATGCATGCAGGTGCTCAAACACCATGGAGCTGTGGCCTACTTAAATGGTCTCCTAAGCGACTAGAAGCAAGAGGAAGATGCCAATACGCCTTTTCAATCCGGAATCAAATGAGAAATGTTATTTCTCTTAGCGGCGACATCGATAACTAGCAGCATGTAACCCATAATATCGGGTTTATTTTTATGTATTTTTCCTCTTCTTTTCGTCCACCTATTCTCACACCTTTCTTTATTTTCAGAGAGCAACAATGCATACAGATCAAAGAGCCATTAACATTTTAACCGTTAAAGTCACAGAAAATTCACTCATGATGATCTTGGTCGTTGACAGTGGAAATTTGTTAGCCCACCTCGAGCGCAGTAGCTTACGCATACACGACTGCTAAAAATCAGTCACTATCAGTCAGTGCTAAGTCAGAATACCATCAATCTCGCTCTCCGCAAATCCATCCTCGGTGTCCGAGTCAAAGGAAGTTGGCAGAGACCAGAGCACTAGTACCAATGCGAAATGGTTGTGGGTGTTTCCTTTAAACGCTAAACGCATCATACAAATTACGTGATCGGCTAACGAGACAATAACAGCCCGGATACCTTACAGAGCCCACAACTCTCCAAAAAGGAAATCTCGACTATAAACCTGTGCCAAACAACGGAGGGTCACCGTACAATCCGATCTTCAGTGAAAGCACGGTTATATGTTTCCACAGATCAACCGAAAACTGAACGGTAGACATTTCAAAGCCAAGACAAATGTAATGCTCAAAAAATGCCTGATGGGGAATATGAGGAAACTTTTTCTGTCTAGAATGACGATACTGAAAATTAGGCAAAATAATACTTTAAAGCATTCTACATCGATATCGGCACTTAATGACAGGAGGACAAGTGCCATTGATTTTCATTTTTCATCAGCTTCAACGCAAATTTCGAGAGGTAGCAGTAACGAACATTCGACTAATTGCATCTTTTCTCCAGTTGTTGGTATATAGGCCAAGATATATGCCGAATTAGTTAATTTTCATCGTTTAAAGGTAATGATAAACGAGTATCAGTCTGTGGAAAAGAAAACAAACGAGTAGTGATACTTGTCGCTGTTGTAAACACTGTTATCAAACAACGTCATTCGTCACTAGTAATGAAGATCACAGTGGCAGCACAAGTTGGACGAAATGAAAGATGAGTAGAAGTGTAAGTCTCAGCGAGATCAACATAACAACCGTCTAAATGTTTGTTATATTTCTTATACATTTTGTCATATCATCATTTAAAGCTAAAAAAATCGATGAAAACAGTCACTAATGGGAGTAGAGTTTTACAATGTGTTTAGACAGCGTGACTTACCGTTCAGACATTCTTTCATTTCGTAGTACCACGGATCACGGAGCCAAGCATTCAACGAATCACGACAGTCGACGCAAAGGTTGAGGTTGGTCGTTTCGTCGAAACATACCCAGCCATTGGTCCTGTGACTGCAAGCATCGCACGGTTCGTAGCTGCCGGTTCCAATGCTCAACGGGCAGCCTGACTGGGTGGGTAGCGTATGAGGCGAGTGCAGCTCGAAGCTTCTGTTGCAATACGGGTGGTCATTCTCTCTGCCGAGCATCAGGCGCCGCATGTTTGACTTAGGATCGTGGTCAGGGTAAAGTACCTCGAAGTGTTCGCTGTCATCCGACGATAAACAAAACTGCTTGGTCAGCTCTGGCGGGAAATGCTGATTAACTTGGACCGTACCGGTCCAATGAAACCTGCTTTCCGCCACTATTTTTTCACACATTTTCGGTTCCTGTGAGGAAGAACATACTTCTTCAGCTCGAACAACTGTTTCAGTGGTCACTTGAGTCGCCAGCAGTTTTGAAGCAACAGTGAAGCGCATATCACTCATATCCTGGAGATCATTACGAAAATATATGTGCTCGTTTAACGCTGTAAACGAATTAAAGGCTTCGAGGAGATCAGGGGAAATGTAAGGTAGTAAAAGAGAAGAAAACGCCAATCGCCCACATGGAAAGAAGCGGTTACTCAAGCGTACATTTTTCATGTTTAACGCCAGACGAATCACGGTCTTGAAAGTCTGATCGCTCATCACACCTGTAGCCAAAAGATTATTCATCTGTGAACAGTGCTTTTCACCATATTCCAGCACATCGACGAACTCGATTTTCAAAGATTCGTTCTTCGCGTATGGTTTCCATCTTTGCCAAAATTTATTGAATGGCCGAGGTTTCGTCAGACCTAACCTCTTAAGCCGATGTTCATCGATTTTCAACACCTTCGCCAATAAACGTTTCCTGGACAAGTACTCGACGAGACTTTCGCCTAACTGTTGCCCGTACCATCGCACAGCGGTACTTGAGGCAGTGGAATGTCGAAAATTGAAAGTACGCTTAAACCGGAAAAGATCAATGGGAAGATGTCGGCTAGCGCATCTACTAAAAGCCATGGACAAACATGGCATAGTCAAGATTTCGAAGTTCATACCAGAGCCAACAACAGGATGCCTTTCATCGCTGTCGCTGATACTATCATTATTTAGCAGTCCCAGACAATCAATCAAAACGGACGACGAGCTACCGCTGCTGCTGTCACGATTCATTTCTTCTGACGATCGGCGCACACCGGAAGACGACGATTCAAGTTCACCATGGAAGTTATTTACGGCGGTGAGTACTCGACGCTTTTGCTTGGCAACGCGTGTATCTTTTTCTGCTGAATACAATGTATTCTCCAGACATGTGCATGTCAGGTACTTTTGGCCCATGTCATCAAAGACGTCTTTTAAAGCATCACCATAATTACGACATCTGATCAACGGTCTCAAGTTATGACCGGAAGCAGAAGAAGCTTCGCGACGAAAGTCTGCCTTCATTGACGATTGCTTTACACTGTCCAATAACCGTTTTACACAAAAACTGTTCGAGCACGATGTCTTACGTTTTTTTGGCAAATCACTGAAGGAAGCTACCCGAAACTTCCGTCCAGTATTGGTTTGGTGTCCCTCAAAGGCACAAACAGTATTTTTAAAACCTTTTGTCAGACCATGACCGGATACGGACGATGAGACCTTGCAGCGAATATCTGTCATGGTCAACGACTGTCCTACGCTACAGTGCGACTGATCTAAGTCGGAAGTGTTGAAGGAGGAATTAGGAGAAGGTTCTTCATTGAGATCGTTATGAAACACTGTTCCACAAACTTTCGTTTCGGTGCCCGTTGTTTCGTCTTCACATGAATGAACATTGTGGCCAGAGGTCGCGAAATACGAATACCGCGGACCACTGCAATCGAAACCGTTTTTCAATAGACTTTTGAAATTGTAGCGTTTCACATTTCGCCTCAGAGAATAACCGGAAACGGACGATGAAAATTCAGAACGAAAATCCATCATCTCTGACGACTGCTCTATTTTGTTCACCACCTGCTTCATACTCGAAGTGTTACAACACGGCGCTTTAAATTCTTCCTGCAAACCATCTTTCGAGCTTGCCTCAATATTCAGCGCAGTACGGGTTAACTCTTCACTTAAGGAATGAACAACATTTCCGGAGCTGATGAAAATTCTGCGCTTTGGATCGTTTTCCTCAAAGCCATTTCTTAAAATCTTTCCGTAATTATGACGTCTAACAGATGATGTTAGACAGTGATCAGAAACCGACGAAGAAGCCTCCCATTCAACGTTTTCTACCGTCGACGACACGTTTACACCATCCTGCGAATACTTTACACCGGAATGTCTCGAAAACGACGATTCAGGCACGTCGGGAATGTCGTTTTTGAAACCTGTCCTCCACTTAAGGCCCCTATCGGTTACTTCCTTGAAACAATCAAGAGTATCTTTGGCGCTCGTGAAGGCCATGTCCTTTCGATCGTACTCCTCAAAGCCATTCTTTAAAACATTCCTGTAATTATGACGTATGACCGATGACCGGAGGCAATGACCAGCAATCGAAGAAGAAGTTTCCCAGCGAACGTTCTTTGTGGCAGATGAACCGTTGACGCGATTGCGCGAACGCTTTGTACCGAACGTGCTGAAGGTCGATGACGATGAATCAGGCTCTGGACGAAGGCTGCAGCTAAACTCTACCCTACTTTTCTGTCCCCTAACGGCCACCTGTTCTTTGGAAGCATAGAAATCACCTTCAGAGCTGGTGGGGGTCAAGTGCTTCCGATTACTTTCGTCAAAACCATTCTTTAAAACATCTTTGTAATTATTATGCTTGCTCAATGAACTTCGATAACGACCAGCAATGGATGCAGAAACTTCCGAGCAAAGGTCGTTTATGGACGACGAAGTGTTTAAGCCATACCTCGAACGCTTTACACCAGACGTCCTTAAGAGGGGCGATTCTGGTAGTTTTGGAAGGTCGCTACTAAACCGTGACCCCCGTTTTGATACCTTACCGGGTACCTTTTTTTGAGAACAGAAAAGATATTCACGAAATGATAAATCAAAGTACTCCCTGCCGCTCTCTTCAGCACACTTTTTCAAGATGTCCCAGTAATTAGGAAGTTCCGCAGATGGCATCACACTGAGTTCAGAAACGGACGATGAGGTTTCATGACAAAAGTCATATATGGCCGACAGCTGCTTTACACTATGCGGCGGCCGTTTTAAAACGGTAGATTTCCGGGAGGTTTTCTGAGAATCTTCATCAAATGCTTGCCCTAGTTTCTGTCCACTGTTGGCTTTGGCTACCTCTTCTTCAAAGGAATGAACGCCAGTTTCGGAGGATGTAAAAGTTACGTCCGAATCGCTGCCATTAACATTCTTCTTTAAAATTTTCCAGTTATTATGACGTCTGATTAAACGTTTTAGACAGTGACTGGAAACAGACGACGAGTAACGCTGAAAGTCCATCATCCGTGACCCAGAATGCTGCTTTACACCAGAAGTATCCCAGCAGCACACCTTAAATTTTTTATGGAAATCTCTGACGAATCTCGTCTCCCGTTTCTGTGTGGTATCGGTTAGCTTTTGTTCAACGAAATAAACGGCACTTTGAGAACGCGTGAAAGTAAGGTGGCTTTTTCTGTCGCTGTCATCTAAACCGTTGTTCAGAATGGCGCTATAATTATGGCGTCTGGCAACTGGCCTGAGACAATGGCCGGTAACGGACGATGAGGGTTCGCAGTGAAAGTCTGTCGCCAATGCCGGATGGGTAACAGCGTCTGACAGCCGTTCGATGGTTGGAGAGGAACCATCGTTAGGGTATGTTGGCTGAGGCGCTTCATGGACATCGTTTTTCGGCTCACCACTAGGCACTGATGCACTACCTTTAACAGTATTTTCTGAATATGTTGATGTTCGATTTTTTCGCTCGTTGTTCAAAAATTTCCTGTGATTTCGTCTGATCAAATGTCTTAGATATTGCCTGGAATTAAACGATGAGGATTCACAATGAAATGACGGCATCACGCATTGCAAACAGCGGTTCACATCGCAACTGTTCGATGAAGGGGCATCACGATCTTTAAGGGGATAATTCTTCGATTTGGCACCAAACTTTGCTTCACTGCTTGTTGTCATCCATCGCTCAGTAGAAAGGATGTGATTCTCAACACAAGCAAAAGTCAGGTGCATTCGATCGCTATTAAGACCCTTACTTAAAATATCCCTGTAACTCTGACGCTGGATCAACGGTCTGAGACAGCGACCCGACATGAACAATGAGGCATCATCGCAATCCGACTGATTTACACCATACGGAACCCGATTTTTACCATGAGTGACAGAAAGCGACGATTTTCGACGGATACAGTTCCCTCTGCCAGAATCATGACCGCACTTCAATCCATTTTTACCTTGTTGTTCATCACAAGAAGAAACCGTTCTCTGACGGTGGTTATGGTTGCCGTCATGGAAACCTAGTTTTGCCATATCTCTATAATTAAGACGCCTAACCGCTGGTCGCAACACATGAGCCGAAACCGGCACCGAGGCTTCCACGGAACGATTCGGCCCCGTCGATGCCAAATACAAATTGTGCAAAGACTGTTTTGAACGGAGAGTATTTGAGTACAAGTACGATTCTCGTCTGACATCTTTACTGCGTTTCGAGTCACCATCAGGTCCGCTGCCGCTTGCCCCATCATCAAACGAATAATACACCTTATTGGAAGTGTCGAAGGCCATTGATTACTTTTCGAACGCACGACTCGGTTTCTGATTGAAATGCACCATGCGGCCACATCAAATATTCATCAGAACCAATTTTCAGGCACTTGCATCGTCGGAAAACAAGTATTCAAAACCACATTCACGACCAACGAATTTCTTCGGCAATTCGTATCAGCAGGAGACCAGTAAAACGTCAAGAAGTTTTTACGATGGCATAAAGCTGATGAATCTCACACCGTGAAGTTCAAATTTAACAAACAAAGTTGTTATAGACAAACGTAACATTTACAAAACTGGCGTTGCTCAATCAAGCTGAGAAAAGGTCTTCATACACAATGGAAAACAGCAAGCTTTGAAATATCTAACACAACACTTCTAATCAAGTGGGGCCCAAAATATAGGAGCAAATAAAACCTTGCACAAGACAAATAGAAATTCTCATCAAACACACCGACTTTCACATTTAAACATAGATTCTACAATTAAAACAGATTGTACACTTCATACTATACCTGCAAATCTTATGGACTAGTGCCTTCCAGCTTGTGCGCACCGTAAACTCTTTTATCTATATCATGAAACTCGCTTATTTTTGCTCTACAGTCACTAGTAATATTTCAGTAAGTTAAATTTAAAAAAAAATCCGCCTGCATAATGCGGCCATCGCTCTCCAAAAAATTGACCTAACTGCTACCTGCCGCGCCATAATTAGTGCTAGGTAGCATCAGATTGTATAAGTTCCGGACGGAATGAACGTAGTATCAATGAAACTGATTACCCTACATGCAGTAAGTTTTTATCGACCCATGTTTTATTCATCAATTGGTAATATTATTTCATTCAGTCTATTAACCGTCGTTGGTTTTTCGTATCAAAGTCATTATGTGGCATGATCAGTGGCCGGTAAAATGAACAAATGCACAGAACATTCATTCATTCATTCATCTTCCATCGCCGCTTCTCCTTTCGGGTCGCGAAGGCAGGCGCGTCAGACGGTGCTTCCAACGTTCCCGATCCTGTGCCAGAGTCTGAGCTTC
>UZAM01011511.1:5187-15242 GCA_900618415.1 Soboliphyme baturini | reverse complement strand
TGCACGTGATCAAGGTCTTTATTGGCACCGTTGCGCCAACTAACATTCACCTGTGGCGGCGATCAGTCGTTTAAAACTGTTCCATGGCTGGCGATCCCGTTTTCGAAAGTCGTCGACGGCGGTGAACGATGTAGGTAACCTTTGCGAATGTTCCAGCTTTTGAAAACAAGGCGACAATTAAAGTTACGATTATGATTATGACGACAAACAATAAGAACTTGTTATACGGTATGGAATCCGACAGATGGGTACGGATGGTGGCAGGCGCACGCGCATGCGAACATGTTTCAACCAACGAACAAGGCATGAAATCGATTCGGGACTAAAATTGCTTTTTCGAACTTAAACAATCTCAAGTATTATTGCGACAGATGGTACAAGCGAAAGGCGGTGCTTCCGGCTAGGCAAAACATTCCACAAGTGCGGTCATCGATGATTTCAGCAGCTGATGATCGTACCGAAGAAATATCTGGCAGTGTCGTTTTTTCCTCTGCGGAAAGAGGAAGGACCTCTTTTCCACCATGCGGTTCACACACAGCTGAGCTAACCACTGTTTCTCCAGCTCAAATTAACTTGATTCATCCAATGCATGTTTCGATGGCTATTTGAATGATTGCTTAACGCTCCGCGCATGATTCTTTAAACATGGTCTAAGGTAATTAATTGCGCATCACCTGCAACAGGACGAACGGCGGCGATAGACGCATAAATCATGCGTCCAGCGTTTCAGTCTTGTTTAATCTACCTCATCACGTGTCACAACGCTGAGCCCTCTTCGTTTCACCGGGCGATGCATTGTATTTTTGTGACTCGGGCCGTTCGTTTGGTTTGCTGGTTCACTAGAAGTAATTTTTGTTAGCGCATGTTCGTTTTGCTGTCTTCACTGCTCGAAACCTTCTTTTCCGGTTGACTCTTATTTTTGTCAGTGTATCTGTACGCTAGACATATTCTTTTCTCTACAGCGCGTTATCGATTTCTGTTTGAGGGAAGTTACCGAAAACTTTCGAAAATTAACTTAACTTTTAACTGAGGTCAGATTGGCAGATCCGGAATAGTTTTTCTCTATGTAGATGTCCAACCAGTTTTCTTGGTTGTTTATACGCACACCACGGGACTCGTTATGAATAACGGAAAGATAAGAATGTCGAAATCATGTTTTTCTTTACTGTTTATTTTTCCTTTGTAAATCTTCATTAATCTCACAGCTTGGTATAAATTCCACACGTGCATGCTCTGTGCATAAATTATTGCACTCTGGGTGAAGTCATAAGATTGATTGGCCGACTGGGTTTAAACGCAGTGGTCTCGGTTAGGAGTGCGAACGATGTGACAACGGTTTGCAGATAAACTTTCACAGAAAGTATAATGGACGGATAGTGGATGTAGCTGATTTCGTTGGTTACCTAATTTCAGCTGCTCTCTTGGCCACGTGAAATGATCCGTCTCGAATGTTTTGCCCAACATTGCTTAACAGCTAACCAAAATTCCTTCGTCTGCGGAAAGTTGCTGGCTCCACTGCAGTTGCAGAGCAACTAATTTTCAACGCTGTTTTTTGCGTGTTTCTGGTGGCCGATGTATACATAATAGATACAATAATGTACCGTTATCAAACGGATAGATACATATCCTTTGGTGTCGAAACACGCTTTTGTTCGACCCAGTAAAGTGGCGGTGTTTCGCACTTCAGTGCAGTGCAACTGCTGTGGAGCGGTGGGCTACCTAAACGGTCTCTTAGAGCACTAGAAGTAAGCCAACGTCGTGTATATCCGAACAAGTGACGGGAGATTGCTACTCTGATTAATCTCTATGATTCGTTGAATGTTATGATACCGTAACTCTGATACATCATAAAATTCTTCTGCTGGATGAAAGCAAAGTAATTTGCATTAACCCGTAATTATGCGAAGGTGACGTCATGATTGATTATATATGGGGGAGAGTAGGGCGTGAGCAGATGAGTTGAAGTGACGTAGGTATCAGAAGGTGAAGGCAGTTTTTTACTTTGTATCATGACGAAACGTTTCTAGGCTTTTTCAACTAGTTCTGCTAAGTGCTATTCAGCCTGTGATTCATGCTTACTTATTTTTCTTCTTCGCATTCTTTGATCACCGCTTTCCCTGTTACATTTCTGATCGGGAGTGTACGAGCAAGATTAAGTCATGCTGCTGTGAGCGTTGGTAAGGTAACATATCTCCCGATGCTGAGGCACTTCTTTTTTCGCAATCGTCATGCGTCGAGCCGAGGCCTTAAACGTCGTCGTCAGTGTTGGTTGTCATATGTGCATGCCTAGCCTAGTGGCAATGTCTGACTGCTCGGCGCGTCAGACTTTTTTGTCGTTCGTGTGCTTTTATTTTTTTAGACGCCTGTATTGTAAAGAGATGTTTTGCGTAACGATTACAGGCATCTAAATGTGTACATAGCGATCGACCTCGATTCGTTGTCCGTCAGTATAAGTCAGTTTAGCCTTCGTGCGATGATCTTGTTTATGCAGACAAGTGTAGACTCGGTTATGGCAAAGCATGACTTTGTTGATTTTCGATACTGTCAATAGTAACGTAACTTTTTCAGCATTTACGTTCTCTAATAAAACGCCTGCCAGAGAATTTTCTCTGTTGCAAGCTTTTCATGTCGCGACCACAATCGAAGATTAAGTAACAACTTGTGGTTTTTCTGTTCTTGAAATCCATACGGTAGCATGTAAACATGTCTGGTTGCTGAAACATAGTCCCTGATGAGCGCAAGATGGCTCCAGCGGAAGAAGCGACGTGACGTGCGTCTGGCACTGCGGATGGCCAAGTAACATGCAGTTGGGCCAACTTGGCTACTGCCGCCGCCCCCTCCCCTCTTCCGCCACTCCCTTACCCCCGGACAATTAATTACCAGGGAGATTCGATGCATCGTGAAGTTATGCGTTCCTGAAACGTGAAAGTTTTATGCTTGAGAAAGTTTTGTAAATAACAGAGGAACTAAAACGAAAGTTTGCCTGGTGAAATTTACTAGGGGCATAGGCACAGGCAGATGACTGACTAAGCTGCCATGGCCTGTCAGTTGCTACAACGAAGAAAAGAGACTGCTTTTGTTTTTCGTTCAAAACTTTGCTGAAGTTTCGCAGTCATCAGCACGAGCTGACTTCTAAACTGTCATGTGAAGTGTCTTTAACTAATGGTTCCACGTATGCCCCGGTACATTAACGAAACATCGACGACGACTTCGGTGTGGAACGTTTTACTTCTCATTGAGCTTTGGAATTTTACGCTCTACATACTCTATTGGCGGTTTGTTGTATTCACCACATTACAGTACTATGGTTGCAGTTTGTGTCATTTTTCATCCGACCTCTGTAATGGTTATGTCTGTGCACCCTTTTGTATCGTTCAACGTCTCTTCTTGTCGGCTCAATTGTTTTTTGCCCACTGACACGCAGTTACGAGTGAGTGTAACTTCACGATTGGCGGCGACCAATGCATGCATACGTTCAACGGCATTTTACCATGCCTCTTGTGAGGTGTTGACGCGGTTATCTAAAAGACCTGCTTTGAACTCCGGAGGTGTCGGATTCATTTCGGCTGGACGGTAATCTGCTTTGGACCGTGGTTGTTTAGCCGGTTGAGCATCGAACTCAGAATCGACGAGTTCCCAGTTCCAGTGCCTACCGGGGTCACTCGCTTTTTTTTCTGCCGTGGTTGATAATTGTGTACCCCTCTGTGTGGAAAGGCACAGAAGAATACGCGCTGTGCTTACCACGTGGCTCTAGATTCTGCCTTTAAAAAAATGAAGCACTTTTTTGCTGGTGGCATAAAGATCGGCGCCGTACAATCAGGTTCAAGAGAAAGACATACCGACATTTCAACAGTGGCCAATTTTACTTTTCTTTCCTTCCTTTCGTACAAAAGAACTGAAGCGATCGCGTAATAAAAACTTCAACGGCAATATAAAAGACTCACAAATCAGACAACTTAGTTAACGATTTCTCTAATGCTCACTCCATGAACAAAATCGGCTGTGAGATCTGTACTGATCAGTCTGATCTAATAACCGTCCCCTTCTCTGATCAATTGCTAAACAGTATAAATGTATCTGAAGTATTTTCGGCCTGCATCTTTTTCCGACCAGATTTTCTTTCAGATATTATGAATGACGTAGTCTGTTTTAGGACGCGTGGTTGCAGTCTTTACAATTACAGTAAAGATTACAGTCGATTGTATTTCGCCCTCATTGCCTGACATCCTGTAGACTGGTAGTGGCGCCGTGGCGTACTTACATATTCGTCCCAGGCGTCTAAAGGCAACTGGCCCGGTTACCATATGTAACTCGGTGTAGTATGACTTGTTTGCCTTACACTGCAGCGGTATCGGCGTAAATCAGCTTCAGCTTTTTGCTCTATACGTTACCTTATGGTATTCTGCCCGTGCAAGTGACTCACGTATTTACTTGGTTCGTGGTGATGAGTGAACATGAGTTATGCTCTCTAGGCAAAAATGTCCCTGCACTGATCGAATGGAAGTCGTTCAGCTTCAGCTATACTTTTCAGGATCTAGGCAGAGTATCTTTCTCGTAGACAGCGATAAAGGGTCTCTTAGTTTCCAAGTCACTATACTTCATTTGCCAGGTGTTTAAGGTTTCATCAGGAGTTATTTTGGCTGAGAAAAATACCTTGAAACGTATTTAATATTTCACCCTCATTACGATCTCTTCCTCTGGCCGTTGCCCGTTATATACGTTGGACGTTTACACGACGTTCGTAGGCAAAGCGCTGTACAACTTTTCCGTAACTGGCTCCGAGTCGCTCTACAGTTACAACTTAACTAGCAACGACGGTTAGTTTGGGCGTGAATCTGTCAGGAACATTTCTTGACTGCACGAAAGACGTTAAAAACATTTATTTTATATTTCAACCATCAGTTGGACATCCAGATTAGTTTAGCTGGTGAATTTTGATTTCGGTTGTCAGTATTGTCAGCTGTCAGTCACTTTGGGTAGTAAACATATTGCCGCTATTTTCAGCGTTCATCGAACAGAGACTATCCATGTTTTGTAAGCTACGAAATGGCCTCACTGTAATACCAACCAGTGTCATTCAGTGATGCAGTCTTGCAAGCAAGGCACTGCAAATGCTTAAGCACCCTCGAACCCAAGCCTTTTTAAATGGTCCCCGTAGGCGAGTGAAAGCGGGGGACGGTACGTGTGCGCTGAGTAAATCAAGTATTGGAGAATGAAACGGAGGCACCGTGTCCCGGATGTTCGCGGGAATTCCGACTGCTGCAACTTTGCATAGTAAAATCTTGACGGTTGATAAGAAGAGGACAGTTTTTCTTTTGCTTGACTTTCAACCCATGCCGCCTGCGGTACCGGATACACTAGGGTAAAACACCAAGTCCAAGCACCGTTACAAAGCTAATAAATGCGACACGATTTGATTTCGTCGTTTCCCGTCGACAGTTGACTCTTGTACGCACGGATTGCGGGTGGTGGTGCTCGGTTCTCCGCTAGAAGGTTTGCCAAATGGTTGGAATGCAGACTTTGCCGGAAGTAAGAAGGCGCGAAGCGTGCGCTGAGGAAGCATGAAGTTGGGTGAAGGATTTTCAAGCTGTTAACGATAAATCAGAGGAGACGAGTTTTTCACTCGTGATTCATTTCGCCGAATTGGACCTGAACGTCTTTGCAGAAAATCTATGCCGCCTTCTGGCGGGGTGGCAGCCAGTCGGTCGGTTCCTGCCTGACTCAGACTCGCTCGACTTCAGACTCTGTTTCGGCGTCGACTTTGACCGACTATTTCGGCATCAGACGTTGCCTGGACGAGTCGTGGTTTGTAGGCTTTTCAGACATCCGTACTCTTTGCATTTAAATACTTTATGACAGGTTTGGTCGCCGGTAAAGGCGGGCCTTGATTTAAGCTGGTTAGCGACTGTCGAGATTTCTAGTTTTCTGTTTCACGCATTTCGCGTTGTTGTGGCCCTTAACGCAGAAACTGATTCACCAAAAGTACAGCTTTAACTTCGCTGTGACGAACAGAATTTTCCCTGTTTTTTTGCATACCATTGACTCGTTGTCTGTTTATCAACACCAGCAAGGTATTGAATGACGTCTCCTCCTCCCCCGCTCCAGTTGACAGACATGTACTTGTTGTGCGTACCGATTATGTCATTAATTCTTTCTCAGCTTAAGCATTCAGAAACCGTTTCATCTGAAGATCACTTTTCCCGCTGAAAGATCGTCGCTTTTACCCATGTTGCTTGTTTTTTTCTGCTCAGACGATATTCCGTCATGTGCACGGAAATGACTTGTGGCAGCGTTAGATCGAAATAACTTCCGGGTTATGTCCTGAACATCAGTTACCGTGTTTTTCGACTTTGTTGAGTCGACACTCAAAAATAAGTTGTTGCAAGGTCTCATCTTTCCTGAACGGAGTGACCTCATGAAAAACAAACTTCTGGCAACGGCTGCTTCGCGTGAAAAGAAGAACGAGGTGTGAAATTGTATTACGTTCTGTTTTCGGTTCAATTTAAGAACCGCATCAGTGGACCTCGTTGGTTATATCGGTTTCCGACACCATTCCCAGCCCCTGTTCAATCCGTGGAGCCGTACTTCTTCTCTGGACTAGTTCTTTGCTTCTGAACCTTGAGTCAGTCAGGTGATGATTTATTTGACAAAGTCAGTTCTTTTGCTGCGAATTTCTGCAACTCACTCTTAGCAGGATATAAAATTTACATTCAATATTCATAATATTCTCTTCCACTTTCGGCTAGGTCGTTTGACTGACCTTCAATAGCGTCTATGACTTAACTTATTCGTCATTAAAATGTCATGATGCAGTGATCCATTGGTATTTTGTTGATCGTACTAATAATGCGTATTTTTATTGTTAATCGTTGGTAAATGATTTATAATAATTTCTAATAGAAGGTTTCACCCATTGTTTCGATCTGTGTTTGTTTTTCTGACTTCATAACGCTTGGTTTAATTTCTCCTAAATGTTGTTTGTTATATTAAGGATTGTCGCGGTGGTGACAAAAAGGCTAAGCCCCAGCGCGTTGCTCAAACAGAGAAAGGATCTCCTACAAAAGAAACATCTCCCGGTATGACTTACGGTGCTCTCTTACTTTTCAGTGCGACACTAATCAAATCGCTTATCTCTGTTCGCTGACTTTACGGTTATCATCTTTAATTTGATTGCTTTTTTTGTGTTTTAATTAATGGCGCTGAGCGTATGATGCACTTTTTTAGGTTTTTTGTCGAAGTCGTACTAGGTTTAACTTATGTTTGTTTTCTAAGTATTGAACTTATTAGGCTGTAGGTCTTTGAGTCGTTATTCTGTTTCAGATTGATAATATCTTTTGTATCGATATAGATCAGACGCGTGGCTCTTTTTCCGTTATTGACAGGTTGCCCAGGCATCTTCTTACGGACATGGATGATTTGTACTGACAATTAATAAAAACGAAGAGAATTATGCGATGATCAAACAAACGTGCCGAACGGTGCAAAGCGTAGATTCGGGCCGTGTTTCTTTCGGTGGTCTGCTCATGGGACTCATCTGGTTTCACTTGCTTTCTGTCATGTTGTGGCACCACTCGTCTGAAATCTTCTCCAGCACCCTGTCTTGGATGCATCATCATCATTAACCTTTTTCGATTCACTGCTCGATGAAGGGCTGTTTTAGATGGTGTCATAAGCCGATGTTTATTTTTTCTTATCCATGTTTATCCAACGAACTTCATCTCGTCTAGGCATCGAACAGGAGGTCTTCTAACGGGCCGTTTGTTTCATTTTAGATGGTCGGTTCATCTTGCAACATTCCCTGTTCACTGTGTTTCGGCTTCTTCACTCTTGTTTCATCTGTTACCTGATTGTGCGTTTTTTTATTTCTTGTAATTGCCAACACTCACCTGTCCATGCTGAGTTGCATAGATTGCAATTTACCAAATGCTTTCCGGCTTGCGGTCGACGTCTCGCACTCATGGGTTAGCACTAGGGGGCATACACTGCTTGAAAATCTTTCGATTCAACCATAAGGGCAGTTTGCACTGAATGTCTTCTGTGATGTTGCATCGTACTGTCGGATGCCTTTTCGATTTTAAGCTTGCGTGTTTTCGTGGAGTTTCACACTAGCAGTTGCATTCTTGTAAGTCATGGCGATGAACTCTCGCTCTCCTAGATTTCCTGACTTTTCAAGGAATACGATACACAACGGATGTGGACTGAGTCGAAAAAAAATCGTTTTCGAAATCGACGAACTTGAAACAGAGAGGATGCTTGCATTCATTGCTTGTCTGAATACTTGTTGTGCTTTCTGAAGATGATCGATCGTACTGAGCTTACTTCTGAATTCTCCTAGCTCCTTTGTTGGTGCAGCATCCAGTTTTTCTCGAAGTCTGTTTGTCTGTACTTCTGCGCAAACTAATCGTTCTGTTGTTCTTCAGATGCGCGTTGTTTCCCTTTTCATCAAATAGAACCACCGGTGCGGTAGTCAAGTCGTTTTGAATTTTCAGTTCCTTGAAAACAAGCGAGCTAATATTTTGGTCAGTATTTCACTTCCTGATTACACGGGTTCCGCGGTAACGCCGTCTACGCCAGGGTCCTCTACTGGCATCGTGCTTCCACCGGCGACTTAGATGTAGTACGATCGTTGTGAACTAAATATGTTGTTTTCCTCTCTCGCAATTTTCGATTCTCCAAATGCCAAATGCTACATGCGCGTGAAAGTTTATGTAGGTGGTCACTGTTTACCTATGGTAATATTCAAATATAGCTTTCGGTCGTATGCTTATAGTCGTACCAGTTCCCTGCCACTCGATCTCGCAATGCATTTGCTTCATTCGACCGTTGCGTTCTTTCATTAGCTAGTAATTTTACCTAGAGAGAGATTGTATCGCAGACCGAGTCCAGTTTTTCGATTTTCCTAACTGCGATTTCTTCTGCCTCTGTGACTTGTCTCGTTGCTTCAGGTGCTCGGCGAATATTAATATGACTTGATCGCACTATGTGCTAATGCTGACGATTCTCGTGTGAAACCGTCATATGCTATGCTTGGTTTCATTTTTAGACCGATCGCCAAACCACTGTCAAGCGAATGCGAATGCGTTTGAGAAACGGTGCGTCGATGACATGGTCCTCAGACGAGCCTAGTGCTTAAAACTGCGATTTTCAGGGAATCCATGTACTCAATATTAGATCAAGATCTTCAGTTGAGCGAAGACTCGGAATCGGAACATGAGGAACAGGAACCGACGTCGACCGTGGTTCCGACTACCGATCAAGCTAAGGTAACTTGTGTTTTTTTTTACTTCAAATACATGCTGAACTATTTTTATTTGCATTTGTAGGATTCGCCGAAGCTGCGCCGGTCAGAATTGAAGAAAAGTCGGAAGAACTCGACCAGGTGCTTAAATCGAGTGCCTTTCGGCTGATTTTACGCATTTACTTTAAGACGTAGCACCTCGGTGGTAAACGACAGTGAAAGCACCAATGAGACTGCCAAAGAAGAGAAACGAACAGCAAACGATTCACAGGTATGACGTTTCATATTTTTGTTATTTTATGCTAACAGGAACGCTGCGTAATCATCCTGTGTTTGACAGCGTAATTGTTTACTGTTTCACGTAGAACTTTCTTTTTGGCTGTTGCATCGAGCATCCGACTCGATCGTTCAGTCTAGACTCTTCTCTGAGTAACACTGTAATATATCAGTGTTATGTTCGGAAAATTTGCAGTGGTTCAATAGTCGAAATCATCGTGTAAACCGCGGTCTGTTCTGTAACTTGGACGGTGTTTACCGTTCAAGCGCAGAAAAATGGCATCATAACGTTTTTAATTTTTGAAACTGATCTTAATGTGTCATTAATGTTTTGTTTCGCGTAAATTTTTCGTTCATGTGATTGGTAGGTATGCTTGTTCAGATTGTAGAGTCAGTTAACGTCGTTTGATGGCGTTCAGAATTCTACGTAATGCGCAGAAATTTCGACCAGAAAATATCCAAATGGTTGAACTCGAAGCTTGCAGTTGCAGTCGTCGAACCTCACGTACTTTCATTCTGAGGCTTCAAACCGTTTGAATTC